>CAUYPK010068504.1:0-37959 GCA_963574355.1 Loris lydekkerianus
TAAAACAGGAAATCATTAACTTCCTTGAGCATAACAACAATGAAGACACAAGCTACCAAAACCTGTGGGATACTGCAAAAGCAGTTTTGAGAGGAAAATTTATCGCTTTAGATGCCTACATTTGAAAAACAGAAAGAGAGCATATCAACAAACTCACAAGCCATCTTAAGGAATTGGAAAAAGAAGAACAATCTAAGCCTAAACCCAGCAGAAGAAAAGAAATATCCAAAATTAAATCAGAGATCAATGAAATTGAAAACAAAAGAATCATTCAAAAAATTAATGAAACAAGGAGTTGGGGTTTTTTTTGAAAAAACAAATAAAATAGATGAACCTTTGGCCAGACTAAATAGAAATAGAAAAGTAAAATCTCGAGTAACCTCAATCAGAAATAATAAAGGGAAAATAACAACTAATGCCACAGAGATACAAGAGATCATCTTTGAATACTACCAGAAACTCTATGCCCAGAAATTTGACAATGTGAAGGAAATGGATAAATATTTGGAATCACACCCTCTCCCTAGACTTAGCCAGGAAGAAATAGAGTTCCTGAACAGACCAATTTCAAGCACTGAGATTAAAGAAATAATAAAAAAGCTTCCAACAAAAAAATGCCCTGTCCAAATGGCTTCATACCAGAACTCTATCAAAACTTCAAGGAAGAGCTTATTTCCATACTGCAGAAATTATTCCAAAAAATTGAGGAGGAAGGAATCTCCTCCAACACTTTCTAAGAAGCAACATCACCCTGATACCAAAACCAAGAAAAGACCCAACTAAAAAGGAGAATTTCAGACCAATTTCACTCATGAATATAGATGCAAAATTCTCAAGAAAATCCTAGGCAATAGATTACAGCTTATCATCAAAAAAGTCATACATCATGATCAAGTAGTTTTCATCCCAGGGATACAAGACTGGTTTAACATACACAAGTCCATAAATGTTATCCACCGTATTAACAGAAATAAAAACAAAGGCCATATGATCCTCTCAACAGATGCAGAAAAAGCATTCGATAAAATCCAACATCCTTTTCTAATTAGAACACTGAAGAGTGTAGGCATACATGGCATATTTCTTAAACTGATTGAAGCTATCTATGACAAACCCACAGCTAATATTTTACTGAATGGAATGAAAAAGAAAGCTTTTCCTCTTAGAACTGGAACCAGACAAGGTTGCCCTCTGTCACCTTTACTATTCAACATAGTGCTGGAAGTTCTAGCCAATACCATTAGGCAAGACAAGGAAATAAAGAGAATCCAAATGGGAGCAGAGGAGTCTAACTCTCCCTCTTTGCTGATGATATGATCTTATACTTGGACAACTCCAAAGATTCAACCACAAGACTCCTGGAAGTCATCAAAAAATACAGTAATGTTTCAGGATATGAAATCAATGTCCACAAGTCAGTAGCCTTTGTATATGCCGATACCAACCAAGATGAGAGACTAATTAAGGACACAACTTCCTTCACCATAGCTTTAAAGAAAATGAAATACCTAGGAATATACCTAACAAAGGAGGTGAAGGACCTCTATAAAGAAAACTATGAAATCCTAAGAAAGGAAATAGCAGAGGTTATTAACAAATGGAAGAACATACCATTCTCATGGCTGGGAAGAATCAATATTGTTAAAATGTCTATACTTCCCAAAGCAATCTACCTATTCAATGCCATCCCTATTAAAATACCAACATTTCACTTCAAGATTTGGAAAAAATTATTCTGCATTTTGTATGAAACCAGAAAAAAACCCATATAGCAAGGCAGCTCTTAGTAATAAAAATAAAGTCAGGGGCATCACCATACCAGATTTTAGTCTATACTACAAAGCCATAGTGGTCAAGACAGCATGGTACTGGCATAAAAATAGAGACATAGACACTTGGAATCAAATAAAAAACCAGGAAATGAAACTAACATCTTAAAACCACCTAATCTTTGATAAACCAAATAAGAGCATACCTTGAGGGAAAGACTCCCTATTCAATAAATGGTGCTGGGAGAACTGGATATGCACATGTAAAAGACTGAAACTGAACCCACACCTTTCCCCACTCACAAAAACTGATTCATGATGGATAAAGGACTTAAATTTAAGGCATGAAACAATAAAAATCTTCAAAGAAAGCATAAGTAAAACACTGAAAGATATTGGCCTGGGGAAAAACTTCATGAAGTAGACTGCCGTGGCAATTGCAACAACAAAAAAAAAATGAACAAATGAGACTTAATTAAACTGAAAAGCTTCTGTACAGCTAAGGAGACAACAACCAAAGCAAATACACAACCTACACAATGGGAAAGGATATTTGCATATTTTGAATCAGACAAAAGCTTGATAACTAGGATCTATAGATAACTTAAATTAAGCCACATGAAAAAAAGCCAACAATCCCATATATCAATGGGTAAGAGACATGAATAGAACCTTCTCTAAAGACAGACGAATGGCTAACAAACGTATGAAAAAATGCTCACCATCCCTAATTATCAGAGAAATGCAAATCAAAACCACCCTGAGATACCATCTAACCCCAGCAAGAATGGCCCACATCACAAAATCTCAAAACTGCAGATGCTGGTGTGGATGTGGAGAGACAGGAACACTTTTACACTGCTGGTGGGACTGCAAACTAATACAACCTTTTTGGAAGGAAGTATGGAGAAACCTCAAAGAACTCAGGCTAGACCTCCCATTTGATCCTACAATTGGGCATCTACCCAGAAGAGAAAAATATCCTTTTATCATAAGGACATTTGCACTAGACTATTTATCGCAGCTCAATTTATAATCTCCAAAATGTAGAAACAGCCTAAATTCCCCCCAACCCAGGAATGGATTAACAAGCTGTGGTATATGTACACCATGGAATACTATTCAGCCATTAAAAAGATGGAGAATTTATACCTTTTGTATTAACCTGGATGGAAGTGGACACAGCATTCTTAGTAAAGCATCACAAGAATGGAGGAGCATGAATCCTATGTACTCAATTCTCATATGAGGACAATTAATGACCTAGTACACGGTAGGGGATGGGGGAAGGGGAGAGCAGAGAGAGAGAGAGAAGGAGGCAGGGAGTGAGGGAAAGGAAGAGCAGAGATAGGGAAGAAGGGAGGGGGTAGGGTCTCGGTGTGTGACACACCTCTTGGGGTGGGGCAAGGCACAATTACAAGAAGGACTTGACCTAACAGATGCAATCAGTGTAACCTGGTTTCTTGTACCCTCAATGAATCCCCAACAATAAAAAAAAAAGAATTTCTACAACCTAAAAGTTCATTTCTTTCTTCTGATTTTAAAAAAAATTAAAACATCATTGCGGGTCCCTAAAGTGTCATTGGCCCAGGTACTTTACGTCCTGGAGGTGCCACCCCAATATCTGCCTGCCCTAGCACCTGGCACATTTTCCTGGCACCCATGGGTACTAGATACGCCCTCTTGCACCGCCACCCTCCTGCACGGCTCCCAGAACCTGGCGAGGGGTCAGGCCCAGCCCGTGCACTCTGGTTATTTGCCTCCCCTCTTCTTGGGCTCAGGGCAGATAATATTCTTAGCTGTAATCTGTCTTGTCCCGGAACGCCTTCCCACCAGCCACCCTGCACAAACAGCCCTGTTCTAGCCGGCTCCAGACTCCTGATATGAATGTGGAGGTTAGATTTTCTTAACACCACTTTAATTTTTCAAATAGCAATCTAGTTACGAAGCACACTGGCACTGGGGCCAAGTTCCACCACAGCTTGGCAGGGCCCGCGTGAGCTGCTGGCAGTGATGGATGCACACCCCCGCCACCCTGGCCGCTGAGCCACCTCCACGCGGCCAGCCCCTTCCAGCTATGAGTCCCAAGTGCCAAGACACAGAGCGGGCTTTTCCCAGCCTCGGGACCCAGTTGGGCAGACCTCCTGGCCCAGCCTCTGGGAAGCGTGAGCAAGGGACTAGGCTGCTGGGAGAGAGCGCCTGGGCCCACGAGGTCTGATGTGGCTCCTCCACCCACCTGGCCTCACCCACCATCAGCCTCGTTGCCAAAACAAAGTCACCTAGAAGATAAAAAGTAGAAGGTGTTGCAGAGACTCTCAGAGATGGAAGGAACTTGTCCATCAGAGGGTCCCATTCTCTCCTGGTACGGTTGGAGAGACTGAGTCTGGAACTGGGAGGCCGAAGAGCCAAGGCTACAGATGGGCTTGACGTTGCTTATCAATTCTCAGAAGGGAGAGGGCCTGCCCAGCTGGGTCCCCATCCTCGCTCCGCCACTCGGTAACTCTGCGACTCTGGGCAAGTCACATCATCTCTCTGCACTTCTGTCTTCTCGTCCACAAAGTGGGGACCATGCAACAGGTGCTCCTCAGGCCGTCAGGACGGTGGGAGTTCATCAGTGTGCAGGGAGAAGCAAGCCCCAAGGGCTGCTCAGGGACAGAACCCCAGAATGGCAGTCTCTGAGGAAGGTCACAGTCAGACCCCTATGACAGGGAAAAAGGAAAGCCACCTTCACACACCAAGCCCCCGTGAAGTGCATTCGCCACCAAGCATGCCTAGTGCTGCCGAGTCTCAGGAGGGACATCAGCCCTGCTTTGTCATCACCATGATGGCTCTAGGTAGAGAGGCTGGAACTTGACAGGGCATCAGCACCCTTCAGACAGGCATAAAGAGGGCATGTGCGTGGCCCAACGCCCTAGACCCCAAACACTCATTTGAGTGAGTGTTGGCTCACTTGAGCTCCAAAGGACCAAATTCTCTCCCTGGCTGCCTCCCAAAAGCCTGAAGCCCCATCCAAGCACCCCTGAGATGTCCCCTAAACTCCGCTAAACAAGAGGCGAGTTCGCCCCTAACAGACAAGAATATGTGAACATCTCAGGTGAGCCAGGACCCAGGATGGGTGTGGTTCAACGAGGGGAAGAGGATGCAGGAGTTGTCTGGCCCAGCACTGCCTAACATGGCAGCCCAGGCCACACGCAGCCACAGACCCTCTGGTGTGTGGCCGGGGAGACCTTTTTTTTTAATGAATTTAATTTTAATTCATTTAAATTTAAAACTGAAGCTATGTGAAATGCTTTCTGTTCAACACAACTTTATCCTTCTGGCAGGACATTTAACACTCAGTGTCTGAAAGAAGAGTTCTCAAAGAGCAAAATGACACCCCCAACTTTGAAGAATCAGTACATACAAAAGAAGGCAAGGTAACTTTTTGAGACTTTTGATATTGATAACACGCTAAATTAAAATCTGGGATAGGTCGGGTTAAATGAAATATTATTAAAATTCATTTCACTTGTTTGTTTTCACCTTTTAAATGTGGCTACTTGAAAATGCAAATGCTGCTCAACTTTTGATGGGGTCAGTATCCCAATAAACTACCATAAGTTGAAAATATTATAAGTCGAAATACGTTTAATACACACTAAACCACTAAACATTGCCCCTTAGCTAGCCCACCTCAAATGTGCTCAGAAAGCATACAAGTGAGCAAGATAATCTAACACAAGGCCTATTTTATAATAAAATGCTCAATATCTCAGGAAATTTAGTGATTTTTTACTTACTATGTATCACTTTCTTTTCTGTTTTTTTTTTAATTTGGGGGCTTTTTTTTTTTTTGAGACAGAGTCTCACCCTGGTAAAGTGCCATTGCATCATAGCTCACAACAACTTCAAACTCTTGGGCCCAAGGGATTCTCTTGCCTCAGTCTCCCAAGTAGCTGGGACTACAGGCGCCCACCACAACGCCTGGCTAATTTTTCTATTATTTTTTTTTTTTATTGTTGGGGATTCATAGAGGGTATTTCTTTTTTTCTTTTAAGGCTTTTATTTATTAATTTATTTTGAGACAGAGTCTTACTATGTTGTCCTCAGTAGAGTGCTGTGGCATCATAGCTCACAGCAACTTCAAACTCTTGGGCCCAAGTGATTCTTTTGCCTCAGCCTCTCAAGTAGCTGGGACTACAGGTGCCCACCACAATTCCCGGCAATTTTTTGGTTGTAGTTGTCATTGTTGTTTTGCAGGCGCGGGCTGGGTTTGAACCCACCAGCTCCAGTGTATGTGACCAGTGCCCTAGCTGTTGAACTACAATAGGCACTGAGCTTAATTTTTCTATTTTTAGTAGAGATGGGGTCTTACTCCTCCTGAGGCTGGTCTCCAACTCCTAAGCTTAGGCAACCCTCCCGCCTCGGCCTCCCAAAGTGCTGGGATTACTCACCCTGATGGTCAAATGGAATGCTTGCAGGTTGTGGGGCCACCAAAGGCTGGGTTCAAACCCTGACTGCTGCCTGACCCTGGGCTACAGTGGGGTGCCAAAGGCTGACATGGGTATGACCTCCAAGATTGCAGGGAAGTCCGGGCTTCTGCACCACCCCACCACCACTCCCCGGCTGGATTCCGAGACCCCAGCAGGGTGGGGGCAGCTCTGCCCGGCACCCCAGCCCACCCCAAGCATCATCCCTTGGCTCTGTATCAGGGCTGCCCACACAATTTCACCGACTCTGCTGCTGACTTTTCTGCAAACCACACCGGTGCCATCCACCCATCCCTTGCAAGCAGCTAACTCAATGTGCCCACAGTCCAGGAGTGGCAGAAAAAGATCAGGGACCAGATCCAGGTGCTCTGACCCCCTCACCCCTCTCGCATGGGTCTGGATAAAATTGAAGAACAACTTTCCTGGGAAGGCCATAGAGACACGCTCAGCAGCGCTTCTGAGATCACAGGCCAGGAGGCCTAGGGACAGAGTGACACATGCTCCTTTGGGGCCCTTATGCCTCCTGCTCTGGGTACACAGGACTGCCCTGCTATTCACCAATGCAGAGCACCCTGCCCCAGGGTGAGGGCTCCGGAATATTTGCAGGACACATAGCAGAGCTGTGTGAGTCAGCTGAGGCAGAGCAGAGGCCGCACAGCAGGGCCGCCGGCATGAGATCAAACCCTCCATGCAGAACCAGGGTAAACAGCAGCCTGGGACCAGCCCTCAGGCAGTGCTCTCCTCCACCCAGCCTGGGTAAGGTCTGAACCATTCCCAGATGAGGAAGCAGAGGAGAGGAGGCACTCGCCCTAGGTCACCCAGGGACTCCGAGCCAAGGCGCTAGACTCCCCGCACAGTGCCCTCTCAGCCAAGCACCTCCTGGGCACAGCTGTGTCTGGATGTGAACTGAACTTAGAGATTTAAACAGTATTTTAACTGCCTGGGACAACTGTCTGTAGCAGAGCCGTTTCAGGATGGAATGATGCACACCAAGCCACTTGTGTGTCTGAGCCTCCGTTTCCCATCTAGAAAAAGGGACAATAATTCCTACCACCCCTGCACATGTACAGATCCAATGAAATAAGACTAAAAGCACCCATTGTGTGCCAGGCACTGAATAGGGGCTTTGCATATAGTATGTGCTTTAAGAGACAGCTACCCCCACCGTCTGTGTGACATGGAGCCAGCACCACCTGCCCTCAGCCATGCTCTGTGCGGTGGCACAGCCAGGACCTTCAAGTTCAAACCCTCCCAAGTCCAATGCCCTGTGACCCCACCAGGTGCCAGCCAGCCGACTGCAGAAGGGCACAGGGACCCACAGACCCAATGCCACCTGTGAGCCCCTCAGGGCCCAGGGACGATGTGTGAGAGCCAATCTGCAGGGAGGGATGGGTCTGATCCGAGGGCTCCGTGGGGTGGGGGAAGATGGCTGAAGCTGAACCTGCTTTCCAAATGGGACATGGGGGTCAAGGTCGACACCTGCAGGTCCTGGAGTCACCAAGGCTGAAATTCCAACCCCACTGGGCCCTTGCATCGCCTCCGTCACCTCTCCAGGCCTCAGTTTTCTTGTTGGTAAAGTGGGGTGCTGACCATACTGGGGGGTGCTGAGGCTTCAAGAGGAGAGCTACTCTGCCAGGCACCACCTAGGCGCCCAAGCAACCACTGTTACAATCAGAGCAGTGGTGTGACACGCTCCAGCTGTTACAATGTAAGGGGCTTTCTCGTGAGACACACACACTTGCCCAAATGCACCCCACACGGCCCACCTGTGCAAAATCCCACACAGACACACAGACTCTGCAAACCAGCACACACACGCACAGGGCAGGGTGTGTGTGTGTGACACTCAAGCATGCACACACCCCTGTGTGCCTTTGGTCTATATCTTGAGTCTTACTTTTCAAAAGTGACCAATATGGGATCATCTATATGTTCTGGCGGCCACGGAAGGAAGCTGAGGGCACCCAGAGAGACAGGTAAGTGGAAGATGCCAAAATCCACACAAGACAAGGTGTGCGGACACGACTCCAGGAGCACAAAAGGCCGTCCTCCTCCCCTTACCTGCCAGTGGGATGACGGGCTCAAAGGCGCTTTGGTCTTCTCCAGGTATAGAGAAGAAAGGCCACACAGATGGGGAGGAATGGAGCTCTGGCAAGGGCCTGCTGGGTTCTGGAAGGGAAGGCAGGTGGCCAGCACACAGCTGCGCCCAGGATCACTCCTCCACCTGCTCTCTTGGTCAGGAGACCCACCTCAAGTCTCTTCAGTGAACTCCTGCTTACTCTTCAAGGCCTCAAAGCTGCCTCCTCCAGGGGGCCTTCCTTGGTCTCCCACCCCCACCCCCATAAGCCTGGCAGAATCAGGGGCTGCATGCTTCTGGGCCCTGGGCACGTTGCTGTTCCCTTCAAGTGCTCCTGCCCTTGGGGGTCACACTATCCTTTACCTCTCTGAGCAACGGTTCCCTCTGCCCTCTGAGGGACCGCAGAGTCCCAGAGTCTCAGGACCCGACTAAAATGGGTGCCCCTCCACACTGCCTTGCACCAGCTGGCCCAGCTCCCACACGCCACCCCTTCTCTCAGGCTCCCCATGGCCCTCACGGGGCACCTGGGGTCATGGTGAGGGAGACACCCCCAAAGGCCTGGGCTTAGGTGACTTGAATTGAACAGCAGTCCCCACTGATCACAGCCCTCCCTCCCTCCAGCTCCCCTGTCAACGCCCAGGGCCCTCACCAGGACCACAGTCCCACCCCAGCCTGCCCCCCCATTGCCCAAAACTTCCAGTGAGGGACTCAGCTGGGCTTGGGACAGTCACTGCCCTGCATTCAGCGGGCCCCCCCAACCCCTATCCTGAGGGGTCAAGGTGTTCTGGTTGACAGCAGATCATGCCCCTTCCCCAGAGCTCAGGGCTTCATGGGGATGAGAAAATCTCCTCTTTGCAGAAGACACTCCTCCAGCACTCCATCCAGTGGGCTCAGAGGCATCAGAGGGATGTGCCAGCCACTGTCATCTTCCCTGGGGGCTGGCAGGCATCAGTGGGCCTCTGCAACTGGGCCCTTCTGCCCTGCCAACCAGCAGGGAGTGATGAGAGAGATACAGGATAAGCTGGTGGTGGACTCAGAAGCCACACACTGCCCAAAGAGAGCAGGAGCTGAGAAGGGGCCGGGGCCTGGCTGGTGCGGGCAAGACCCTGAAAGGGCAGGGCAGAGGGCAGATATCCCTGGAGCCAGGAGCTAAGGATTCTGAGAGCCACTGTGGGGTAGGGGATAGCTGGGAAGAACAGAGCACCCAGGGAGTCTTGAGACGCAGATGTTCCAGAACGTTCTGAGAGAGGAAGGAGATGCAATTGTGTGGTCGGTGAGCCAGGGGAGATTGCTGGAGCCAGACACAAGTCACTTTACAGAGTCGGTGAGGGCAGCTGGGGGGCCTGCTGGTGGGAAGCAGGCAGAGGGCTGCCTGGACAGGAACACACTGAGGCCCTGAGCTACCACACCACTCACCTAAGGCCCTTTCCTGGTTTAGTTGACACTGGCGTGAGTAAGAGGACAAGGGGCTCAGCCTCGGGAGAGATGCCGCCAAGGCAGAAGCCACGTTGTGGGGCACAGGTTGGGCCCAAATGCACAAGACAAGGGAAGGGGTGAGAGCTGCCCGTCCACCCAGAGCAGCCGCTGTGCAGCTGACCTACCAGAGGAGCCCTGCCCCCTGGCCACACCTGTCCCGGCCTCAGTCTCCTCACCAACTGAACAGGGACAACAGGGCCTCTCACATACCAGGGTGTTCTTTGCATTCAGGATGACAAACATCAAACACCACTGAGGTGGGAAACCCCACAGTGCACGGGGTCTCTGATGTCCACTTCTCTTGGACCGCCAGCTCCCCAGGGCGGGCCATGATCTAAGGTTCTTACATCATCATGTCCTGAGCCCTATGAGGTTCCTCTGGGGCTCTTGTCTGGCAGATGAGGAAACTGAGACAAAGGGAGGTCGGCATGTGGATGTGCACTCAGAGCCAACAAGGGCAGGTGGGACCAGGGCTGGCACGCTGGGCTCCAGAGGGCCCTGCAGCCACTGCACGCGGTGCCTGTGACTAGCGCCGGGGCTGTGGGGCGTCTCAGCCGATGGCAGGAGGACTGACATAAGCAGGGCCTAGGACTGTCTAGGGATGAGAGGAATGAGCCCACACAGCCTGTCCTGTGCCATCAGCTTCAGTCCCAGAAGGGGCTCAGCATGGTCCTGGCTTGTCCGGTGCAGGCCAGCAGGGTAGCAGGGTCCCGCAGACACCTGAGAGTGCGTGTCCCCCTCTCTGCAGCAGACCACTCCCGTAAACATTCCCGTGTGGAAGCCTTAACCCTCCTGCAACTGGGCCTGAGACAGGGTCTTTCTCGAGGTGATCCAGTGACCGTGCCATCCTCGGGACAGGCCCTGGTCCCACCCTGTTTCCTTCTAAGAAGAGATTAGAATGCAGATGTGCACAGGACGGCCACATGAGGACACAGGGAGAAGCCCCAGGACGGAACCAGCAGCCCTGCCGGCACCCTGCCCTTGCACTCACAGCCCCCAGAACTGTGAGAGCGTAAGTGTCTAGTCGTCTGGCCCTATCTGTGTGCTGTGTGTCAGCAGCCCGAGAAGGCTCCTACTGGGGAATGAGTCCAACACCACTGGTGGTACTGACCCACAGGAAGGGGGCTCTGGCCGCCATCCCTCCAAGAAAAAGCCTCTGTGCCCGCCAGCCCCACGCCCACCCAGGCCACAGCCCCCACTCAGAGGCCACTGGCCACAGAGCGGCCACACTCTTCAAGGGCTCCTCCCCAGCCTCCCACCCGCCCTTGACATGCCAGGCACCTAGTGGACAGGAGCAAGGGCCACCTGACCCAGGCCTCTGCAGCTGGGCTGGAGCACACTGCTGGACTCTGAGCCTCATCTGTGGCCAGACTCCCAGATGACCTATGTGTGACTCAGCACCCAGGCCTCTCTCCCCCTGTCAGCAGCAGGCATTAGCAGGACCATGGGAAACCCCCAGGGGAAGTGGCCAGGGCTACTTCCTCTCTCTCCTGGTCCATCCTCCGGGGAAAGCCAGGTGAAGGACTGATAGAAGCACATACCCACAGAGGAGCAGCCCCCAAAACAGGGCACCCGCTCCTCACCAGACTGTGAGCAGAAGGTCAGTGTCCCCATCCTACAGGTGCAGAAACAGGCCTGGACTGCTGGGGATTCTGCTTCAGGTCACACGGCTAACATGTGACACTTAGGATGTCAAGCCAGCCCTCGGCTCCTGTCCTAGACACACGCCCCCGAGGAGACCCTCAGCCCTTCCCAGCCCTGCTTCTGCACATCCCCAAAGCCTGAGCCCTCTCATGAGGGTTGCCCCTGCTCCCACAACAATGTATGCCAACCACAAGGATAGAACTTGGCCTCTTCCATTCACAGCTGTGCCCCCAGAGCTACCAGCAGAGGTTGGGGTGTGGGGGTGGGGTCAGAGAGCACTGAATGAATGGGTGAGTGTAGGGTGAATGGCAGGGTTGGCTCAGTTCCTGACCTGCAGGTCTTGGGGGCGCCCAGGGCTCTGAGGTCTTGCTCTGGGGGTGTGACTCTTGGGTCACAGGACCTTATACAAGTCACCCAACCTCTCAGCTTCTGCACCCATAAAACAACATGTGAGCTACTGAAGAGGTCCGTGCTGAGCACAGCAGCACTGGCTGCCACCCTCCCCACTTCTGGGTCTCAAGTTGGTCTTCCTAAAGTTTGCCTGGGATGCTCAGAAGTATCTCCAGACCATCTGTCCTCAGGAGCACAGAGGGAGTTCTTCCAGGCCCCTTAGAAGCATCTGAGCTGCTCTGCTCTTTTGGACTTAAAGCACCCCAGGTCACTGAGAGGCCACCCAAGGCCTTACGTTCTAGGAAACAGGACCTTTGTCAGATGTATCGGTTAGGATGAGATTTGAACACATCTAACTTTCCTATCAAGTTAAAGAAATGCCAAGGTAAGCAGTCCAAGGTCCCAAGAAGTCAGCAGGATCCAAGCTTCCCTCCAGCTTACTCATTTGCCACCTTCAAATGCTCCCCTCTTCATACTTTAAGACACATACCCCCCCCCTCATAGTTTAAGATGGCTGCAAGAGCTCCAGCTGTCACAGTTATTGTCTAAGCAATAGGATGGAGGAAGGGAGAGAGGCAGTGTGCCTGTTCCTTTTAAGGAGATTTTCTAGAAGACCCACTCTACTGAGTCTGACTGGCCAGAGCTGAGTCACTCACTCAATGGTAATGACAGTAATGACTCCTAGTTGTCCATGCTTCCCTATACACATGACCATTTAATGTCACTCCTCCCAGCAGAATCTAAACTTGGCCCTGTGACTTGCTTTCTCCAGAGGGACAGGAGCAAACAGGATGCAAGTAGAAGCTAGAAAAGCATTCTGTGCGTTTGGGCTGCTGTCTGGGTGTTGGGACCTTCTGCCAGCACATGAGCCAGCCCGGACTCGTCTCCTGGAGACAGCATCCGCTATCCCAGCTAAGGCCCAACATGGGAGAAGGCCATCCATGACCATCCAGTCTCTGCCAGATCAGAAGGGCCATTCAGCCAACCTACAGAACCAGGAGAAACAATAAATCCTTGCTGTTTTAAGTTACGAAGTTTTGAGGTGGTTTGTTACATAGCAAAACTTGGCTGACACTTCTATAGCTACAAGAGGGAGTGGGCAATGTAACCTACTGAACAGGCCTCAAAGCCGCACACTGGATGTTTGTTCTAAAAGGAAGGAAAACGTGAATTTGAGGACCTGCACCCAGCAGCCTACACCACACCAAGAAGGCCAGGTCCTCCACTAGCCCCGCCCTCCGGAGTACAGGACAGAGGCACATAGTCCTGCCCTGCCTTACTATGAGGTTTCATTCTGGTGCCACCTGAGGAAGTGGGCTCTGAGCTGGCTATGCTGAGGCCCAGCCACCACCTCCCTGGGTGGCCAGTTGAGCAGCAGCCATCTGCAGGAGTGCCCTGTGGCCTCTCCACAATGCACCCTCCATCCTGGGCTCAGTGCCTATCCCAGCTCCTGTGCTCAGGTGTCCCCAACAGCCTGAGGGTGGTATCCTCAGTCCTAGCCACCCATGCCATTCACAGATCAGGCCCTGGTGTCATGTAATGCCACAGAGGGCCAGAGGCAAAGTCTTTGCCCTTTCCCCCGTCCCAGTGCCCAGCTCAGGGTCCAGTGACACCAAAAACAGGAAAACTCAATGGAATGAGTTCTTGAAGCTTCTAAGGATGCTTCCTATACAACTCAGGGAGTAAAGGTCGTACCGTTACTGATGCTAGTGACAGCTTCCTCCTGTAGACACCACTCTGCAGGTTACAAAACACTTTTACATTCTGTCACTTGACCGTCCAGGCTGGTTAGGAACACTGTGGGCAAGCACCTCCCAGCTTTGTAAGAAAAAACATCAAGGGCCACAATACGTGGTAAGTGCTGCTTGTGCTAAGAGATATGGACACTTATTTGATCAGTCTGAGTCATCAAGGGCCTGGCATCTGCTGCCCTTGGGCACAGAACACACCCGGGAAGCCCCTAGGTGACTCCCATGTGATAACAGGCCTGCCGAAGCCCCCTGAGGGATGCCAGCTTCTCCCTGGAAGCCACTCACCCAAAGCCACCTGTGTGCCTGCCTGTGGCATGGGCTGGTTAGACCAGATCACATCAGGGTCCCAGGCAGGGTCAGGAGAGGGGCGCTGTGGCAATCTGGTGGATTCCTTCCCTATCTAAAGGACACACGCTTCTGCTATTTAGCTGCTTCTGGTCAGTGCTGGAAGAACGCGGACAGAAGTGCTATGTCCTCTGATTCTTCAAGAGAAAACAGCAATCAAGACTAATTCATGAAATCCCCCTGTGGGTTGCAGGGTCACCTCTAAAATATATGCCCAAGTCCTAGCCAAGTATAATGAGTGTGGCCTTATTCAGAAATAGGGTCAATGCAGCTGTGATCAAGGATCTTGAGATAAGATCATCCCGGAGGACCCTACATCCAATGTCAAGTGTCCTTATAAGGAACCAGAGGAGAGGTCATATGAGGATGATTGGAACGCCTACAGTCACCAGAAGCTAGAAGAGGCAGGAAGGACTCTCTAAGCCTTCAGAGCATGGCTCTTCTGACATCTCAATCTTGAACTTGGAGCCTCCAGCACTATGAAAGAAACATCTGGTCTTTTAAGCCACCAGGTTTGTGACCATTTGTTGGCATCCATAGGAAACTAATACATTTCCCAACTTCCACGCACAGGCTCATTTCTTTTATTATGATAAGGAACCACAACACACACACACTGGAAGCCACCCTCACCCGTACAACCCCAGTCAGCAAGGCCTAGACTCCAGAGCACAGCCCCCTGTGTGACATTGGAGGAGCCACCTTCAATGGCTGGCTGTGAGGACCCTGGATGTGACGAGGCTTCACACACTGTAAAGTTCCTTTCCAGCTTCAATAGTGGGAGTTCTGCATGTGGAAAGGCATTGAATTGCTGTCTCGGAGATCCTGAGCCATGCCCTCTCCCCAGGAACAGGAGGTGTGGGACACAGAGGCCAGGGCAGGGGCCTCGGGCAGCACCTGCCTGCCCCAGAGGAGCAGACCAGCCCTCCCCCCACGAGGCAGCCGTCACATGGCAGAGGTGCCAAGCTGGTGAAAGGCCACCCTCCTCCTCCTGGCACTGCCGTCCACTGTGAATGCCCAGCCGGAGTTGGTGCCAGCAGCTTTCGGGGGCTGTCACGTGCCTGGGCTGCAGGCAGTCGCCGGTCAAGGGGCCATGCCCGCCCTCTCTGCAGACACACCTTTGATTCGGAGGAATGTGCGTGTGCTTTTTATTCCTTGAAGGGGAAAAAGCTCTCTCTCGGCAGAATTCTTCCCGGGACCCCGGCTGCTGGCCACTAGCAAAGGGTGCTGGCAAGGTCAGGCCTCCACAGAGACCCCAGCTCTGCCTTCCCACGGCCCTCCTGAACCGATGAGTGCCCTCTGAGGTTTGGGAAGGATTCTAGGGCTGCGGCTTTGAGCCCAAACTCTGAGATTTTACATTCTGGCAGTCAACCCTGCCTCCACGCTGGTGACCTTGAGCACATCCCTCTACCTCCCTGAGCCTCGGTTTGCTCATCCATGAAATGGGGGTACTCCACAGGGCTCCTCAGAGGATGAAACACAGGACTACGGTTTTACTCTTCAAGGTGGTTATTAATGATGCTGCCAGGACAGCAGGCACTGACCAGGACTTTGGGGTAGGCTGGGGTGTTTGCAGGCTCTGATAATGAGATAAGGTACGCTAATGAGACACTGCACTTGGCTCGGGTCTCCGTGTGAATGCTCGATAAACGTTCAGGACAGGCACTCCTGTTTTTTCCCAGCTGGGGCTATGTCCCGTCACCAGCTGCTCCCAACTTCAGGCTCCACAGCACGGAGCTGGTCATGTAGAGCTGAGCCTTCCTGGGCCAGGCTGGCTACGGGCAGCTGCCCACCAAAGGGCAGTTACATTCACTCATCATAAATCAACCTATCTCAGGGCTGCGGGTAAGGCAAGCCTTTCTGTTTCTAAAGCCTTCTCTCCTAACCAAAGTCAGACAAAAGAAAACGAGGCCTCAAGTCCATCCTCTCGGCATCAGGAATTCTTGGAAGAGACCATGTTTCCAAGTAGAGAGGCTTCCGTAAGAGGGACTATAGGTTCCCAAGGAGCTAAAGGTTATGAGCCCAACACACAGATTTCTCTGGGGTCACGAAGTGGTGAGGAGCAGTGGCCCTGGGAGGCCCTGCTGAGACTTTGCACCCCCAAGGGCAGCTCCTAAGAGATCTCCAAGAACATGAGGACAGCCCCTCATGTGAAAACACCTGGCCCAAGTACCCTAGCAAGAGGGTGGTGGAGCTGGACTTGAACCTGGGTGTCCTCCATGTCCTGTGTAAGGATTAAGATCTCTGTCAAAAGGCCAGAGCACAAAAAACATCTCCCATAACAGCCCCTGCCCCTCACCCCCGCCAGGACATCCTCAAGCTAGACAGTCAAGAACAATGTCCCCGCCCCATCCTCCCAACATTCAAAACCCATTCCCTAAGCACCTACACAGGGCAAGCCAGGCCAGAGGCTCCACATCCCTCAAAACTGCTATTGTAGGCTCAGCGCCCATAGCACAGTGGTTACAGCGCCAGCCACATACACCAAGGCTGGCCGGTTTGAACCCAGCCTGGGCCAGCTAAACAACAATGGCAACTACAACAACAACAAACAACAACAACAAAAAAAATAATAGCCGGGCATTGTGGCAGGCGCCTGTTGTCCCAGCTACTTGGGAGGCTGAGGCAAAAGAATCGCTTAAGCCCAAAAGTTTGAGGTTGCTGTGAGCTGTGACACCATAGCACTCTACCCAGGGCGACATAGTGAGACTCTGTCTCCCAAAAAAAAAGTGCTATTGTAGTATTCCTTTCCTCAAACAAAAAAGCTGGGCTCAGAGAGGTTAGGTGACTTATTTAAGGCCACACAGCTGCCAGAGTTGGGCTCCCTCACCCTGGCTCTGGGCTGAGCTGTAAGACTGGGGACTAGCCGCTGCACGCATCACTCGTCCACACACGCCCATCCGTTTGTCCATTAGCAGCCTCTGGCCCCAAAATGCACACAAGTGGAAGGAGACATGGAATCTCCCACAGGACACACAGAAAGGGAATCAAGCCTGATAGACATACAGCTAGAGCCTGGGGCCAAGGACTAAGGCTGGGGTCTTCCCAGAGAGGGCAAAGGGCAGAGGGGGGAAGGGACGGTAGATGGACAGCACATGCACAGAAGGGGCTGGCAACGCCACGTCCAGGGAGCAGCAGGATGTTCTCAGAGCCGCCTTGGGCACAGGCCAGGTTGTGCAGGGCCTTGGGGACCAAACCAGGAGTTGGGACTTTTGTCTTAGATTTTATCCTGAAGAACCACAGAAAGTTCTAAGCGCAGGGGCGAGTGATGGAATTTGCCTTTTGGAAGTGCCGGCGGAAGGCCACACACCCAGAAGAAAAGGAGGCAGCCAGATGGGAGAGGCAGAGCTGGGAGGGTCTGGGGAGAGGTGTCTGTGACAGGGCTGTGTGGCAAAGTGAAGGAGCCGGTGCCCGGGGCACCCACACCCTGTAGACACGTTTGTTTTTAATGCCTCACATTTGCCTTTTGATTCTGCAAGACAGGCCATTTCTGGAAACTTGACAGAGTGAGAATCCTCTGACCAGTGCACCTGCTCCCTGAAGCCCACCCCACTGACCCACCCTGCTCTGGTGTTCCAGAAGCCAATTCAGAAAACTCCTAGCGCTGCCAGAAGCAGCACTTGATTGGGAATCTTTTGTAGACGGAGAACACGGAGATGCTGGTCTGACCACAAAGACAGAACACTGCCCCAGCCAGGCCTGCAGGCTGAGCAGCGGAGAAGGGGACACCCAGACCCCAAGGTGGCCTTTCTCATTGTTTGCAGAAGCGGTTGGCAAGGACTAAGTGGCCTGCGCCTTCTCGGGATAGATGCCCACGGCCCTGGGAAGACACTGGGGCAGAGGGTTCATGGAGTAATTAAGCATTCATGGCAGAGCCCGAGGGAGCCAGGCAGGGCCACCCCAGGGCCAAGCCCTGGCATCAGGGGAATGTGCCCCGCCCACCACAGGAGGCAGGCCCTGCGGCCACGGCCCGACGGCCAGGCGGAATCAGCACGCGGGCTGAGCTCTCTCGGCCAGGGTTTGGAATGCCACACGTAGCAAACAGTTAATGATCAACTGGTCACCCCTATCCCAAAGACCTAGAACTAATAGGGCTATAAAATGTGTAAAATATCTGCCCCCGACCAGACCAGACATGACAACTAGGGTGGTGAACATTTCTCGGCTTCCCTTCCCCATAACCTTGTGCCGAAAGGCCTGCCCTGTGGGAAAACGTCCCCTCAGCCCCACTCGACTGGAAAAGTTTCCCGTGCACTCAGCAGCCCTCCCTGACCAAGCCCATTTCCCCTGTGGCCAGGGACACATCTTCTTTCTCAAGATGCATATTTTGGGGAAAAGCCTGGAGTACCTTAAACAGAGCGTGTCTTTGCCCCTTGAAGGGGACCTGGGCCACCCATCCATCCTCACAAGCCTTTGCCTCCCCACCCTGACATAGAGAAAGGAATTTTCTGCAAGAGCTGCTGACTTCTGCCAATTTATATGCTAATTCCAGAAATGATTCTTCCTACATTAAATAAAAGCTGAGGAATGTTCCAAAGGTCCGAACAGATTGTACCATTAACAGACAGGGAAGGCTGAGCGATCTGATCGCAGGAGTCTTGAGCGTGTGAACCTGCTCTCAGCTCACACTCTTGCCTAATTTTAGGCCCACGTGCTCCTTCAGCTGACTTGCCAAAATAAAACTGCTTTGGCATCCAAAGCCTCCAAGTGCCCATCTTGACCTTGAGGTCTCCTTTCAGAATAACCTTTTTAAAAAAAGCAAAGATTGTAAAACAGAATTGGAGGGAGTCTGCACTGAACCCCTGAACTGGAGTTATCAACTGACCCGCAGTCTGTCAACATCACAATATCACACTACCCCCACTCCAGTGCCTGGATTCTGGGCCTCCTTGCCAGCCTCATATCTCCCAACCTAGCCCCCACAGACACCAGTTTTCTTTCCGCTCTTCCCACCTTACCAAGACCTTCCTTCTTCAGAGGCTTTGTACCTTCTGTTCCTCCCGCCGGGATCACACTTATCCACTCTCTTGACCACATCACTGACTCCTCTGCTTCATCTCAGCTCACTCTCTCAGAGACGCCCACCTTGACCATTGGACAAGGAGGACCCTAGTTGTGTCCTCTCAGAGTGTCTTCCTCACAATTCTCAGAGAATTACTGTTTGTGTAGTAATCTGTTGTCTGCCACTCCCATTCAATGGTGGTGGTAGAAACTTCCAGCTTCTCAGCTTCCTGACAGCAGTAACAAGGATCTATCCTTGGTCCCCAGTGCCTAGAAGAATGCTTATCACAACTTCAAGGAGGGAGGGAGAGAGTTTGGATGGATATTTACAAAGAGAGATGGAGGGACAAATGAATGGATGGATGGATGGGTGTTTATACACCCTAACCCTAGGGTTAGGGCTTGGGGTTGGGGGATGGATGGATGGATGGATGGGTGTTTATACACCCTAACCCAGGGTTAGGGGTTGGGGTTGGGGGATGGATGAATGGATGGATGGATAGGTGTTTATACATCCTAACCCTGGGGTTAGGGCTTGGGGTTGGGGGATGAATGGATGGATGGGTGTTTATGCACCCTAACCATAGGTTTGGGGTTAGGGTTAGGGATTGGAGTTGGGGTTGGGGTTAGGGTTAGGATGGATGGATGGATGGATGGATGGATGGATGGAGATGTATGTATGTATGTTAGGATGGATGGTTTGGATGGATGGATGGATGGATGGTTGGTTTGGATGGATGGATGGTTTGGATGGATGAAGAGACGGATGGATGGTTTGGATGGATGAATGGATAAATGGTTAGGATGGATGGATGGATGGACGGTCTGGATGGATGAAGAGATGAATGGATGGATGGATGGATGGATGGTTTGGATGGATGGATGGATGGATGGATGTCTTGGATGGATGAAGAGATAGATGGATGGATGGTTTAGATGGATGGATGGATGGATGGATTGATGGATGAAGAATATTTTCTATCCCTCCAAAACACAACTGTCTTGGTAGTCTAATTTGCATTTCCTGCTTTTTTCCCATGGAGCTAAGTAGGGATCATGGTCAGGGGACCCCTCACAGCCATGCCCCGCACCACTAGCCTTGGAGACAGGGGGTCCTACCAGTCCAACCTCCTGCCTTATGTTTCCATCTCTCACACAGCTCCCTTCTGGAGCATGTGAGCCTCCACTTCCCACGCTGAATTCTACTTCCAGCTCCAAGCCCTGTGGCCCGGGGCCCTGACCTCTTCCCCCTCAGAGCACTGCACTGGCCATTCTCTCTTCCATGCCCAGACTATAAGGGACACGTACACAGAGACACTGTCCTCAGAGGCCTGGGCTCCAGCAGGGACTTTCTTCTCTGAGCCTTGGTTCCCTCACCTGTCAAAAGGTTGTCCCCTGAGGACGAGGAAAGGGTCCTACTTGCCAGACACCTGGGCAGCACCCGCCACACAGGAGAAGTGTCCAGCAAGTCGTAGCATTCAGATTTGAAACTCCAAAGGGAACCAGAGTCACCTTTCAGCACAACCCTACAAACAGTACAGCCTGCCCTGGCCCTCATCATCACGTCCCAGCTGTCTCCTGCTTAGAAGAAAATAAGTGGCCACTCCTCCCAGGCCTGGTTTAAAAAGCTTGTCTTCCTAGCTAAAGTGATCCCTGGTATTGCCAGCAATCTGTGCAGACTCAGAATCATTCCAAGCCACCCTGTGGGACCTCACTTCCAAACTCTCCAGCTCAAAGACCAAAGACGTCCCAGCCACCCTGCACCTTTCCAAGTGGGCATCAGATCTCATTCCCGCTCCACTGAAACCACCCAGGGCTCCTCATCTCACGGGGCACAATTACACACTTTGTCTCCCACACTGAGCTCCTCTCCCCACCTCACAGCCCTTTTAGCAAACTTGATCAAGCCAAACATACCCCCCTCCCAGGGGCCTCTGCACATGCTGCTCTGTCTCAAGGTCTCTGATGGTCTTCCTCCCTCCCTCCCTCCCTGCTCTCAAGTCTGTGCAGAAATGTCCGTTATCAGCCAGGCTTCCCTGGCCCAGCCTAAATCCCCACCGGAGGCCAGCCTCACCTGGCGCAGCAGCCCCTGTATCTGGTTCCCTCAGCCTCTTCCCCAAGAACAGCCCACAGAGGAAGTCGCCTTGGTCTGCCTTGTTCACAGACATGCCCCAGCCCCAGCACCCAGTGGGCATTCAGTAATAAACAGTGACTAAGTGAGTGGGCAAAATAGCAGAAACCTGTCCCATTCATTTATTTAATGTGACTACTAGTAATAATAAACTGTAACAATAGCAGGAGCCCAAGAGCAGTCAGCCAAGCATCAGGATCTGCATTAGACGCTGGGATTTAAAGATAACCAAGGCCGGCATGGTGGGTCCCTCCTGTAATCCCAGCACTCTGGGAGGCCAAGGCATGTAGATCCCTAAGCTCAGGAGTTCAGGACCAGCCTGAGCAAAAGTGAGACTCCATCTGTACTAAAAAAGTAAAACTAGCCTGGCGTTGTGGTGAGTGCCTATAGTCCCAGCTACTCGGGAGACTGAGGCAGGAGGATGACTTGAGTCCAGGAGTTTGAGGTTGTAGGGAGCTATGATGATATCGTGGCACTCAGAGTGACAGGGTGAGACTCTGACACAAAAAAAAAGATAAAGATGAATGAGATGCAGTCCCTGTTCTCAATAAATAACCCGTAAATGTGTAGTCGGCCAATGAATAAGTTAATAACAGATCAATATGTGATTGCATATTGATCAGCAAGTGAACAATAAATGCACGGATGGTGGATGAGAATGGGGCTCCCATAGGGGCAAGAGCAGGCATTGGGTTGGCCCCAGGAGTACCTACCCTGGGGAGCGGGTCTGAGCTGAGTCCTGAAATGTGTCCATGAGTCTCCTGCAGGTGCTGTAACAAAGGGATCCTAAACTGGGTGGCTCAGAACAACAGAAATGCCTTCTCTCACAGTCTGGAAGACAGAAGTCCAAGACCAAGGTGTCAACAGGGCCACACTCCCTCCAAAAGCTCTAGGGAGGGTCCTTCTGGCCACCTCCAGCTTTGGGGCATCCTGGTATTCCGAGGCTCGTGGCTGCATGGCTCAGGCCTCTGCCTCCATCTTCACGCAGTCCTTTCCCCTCTCTGTGCCCTTCTGCTCCTCTGTCTCAGGAGGGGACTGGCACTGGACTCCAAGCCCAGGCAGATAGTCCAGAGTGATCTCATCTTCAGAATTCTTACCCTCATCAGACCTGCAAAGACCCTTTTATCCAAATAAGGTCACACTCCCAGGATCCAGAAGTTAGGATTTGGACATTTTTTTGGAGACCTCCATTCAGCCTGGTCCAAACACCCAGGCCAAGGCCCTCAGCCAGGAGATGTGGTGCTGGGCAGTGACATAGCAGGCCCAGAGGAACCTAGCCAGCAGGCAGGGTCCTGTGCAGTGGGGCCCCGGGGGCCAGAGTCGCAGGCAGCTGATACCAGAGCTGAGCTTCACACAGTGGGGTATGACCGGACAGACGCTGTGGGATAGGAGACTCAGGTATGCCACGGTCCTGGGGACATGTTAGGCCGGGGTTCAGGCAGGCGAGGTGGAAGGAAGAGGGTAAATCCGAAACTTCTTGGAGGTTTAACTGGATCTTGGCAGATGATTTTGCAGCAGGGGAGGGAGGCTCCATGTTGAGCTTGGGACACAGGTACTGCAAGAGGGGCAGTAGCAGGGAGGGCCTTCTCCCCAGAGAGACCAGGCAGGTATGACCAGGTGTGATCCTCCCAACACCCTGAGGAGTGGTCCCAAGGCAGCCCCAGCTCGCAGGCACAGAGCGGAGAGAGGCCAGGACATCTGAAGCAGCACTCAGGGGGGTTGGGCCTGCCTTTACTCAGGCGTTCCAGGCCAGCAGGACCTTCCCTGGTGCTCCTGGGACAAACACTGTACTCAGGGCCTGGGGTTCATCAGGAGGAACCCAAAGATCTATCCCAGGTGAACGCTCGTCATGGCAGCTCTGTTGGACACAGGGGTCTGACACCACAGCCTCCACAGGCCCTTCCTGCTTCAAAAGTCTCCAGCTCCCCCAAACTGAGAGACATTATTACTTAGAAAACATACGCCCTCCCCCCTGCGCCTGCCCCGTGGCCTTTCCTGTGTAGCCATCCGCCCGTGAGGCAGGTGCTCCCGGGGGGCCACCCCTCCATGGCATCAGCCCCCCACCTCTCAGACACTGAACAGGCAGTGCTGGCTCCCTCCTTACTCCCCCTCCCTCCCAATCCATCTGACCCTGCTTCTCCCACCCCAGCACCCACCACCTCCCCTCTGCAATAGCTCCCATTCGGGGAGCTTCCTTCTCCCACTCAGAGGCCATGGCCCTGAACACCCTACACCCTTTGCTGTCCTGCCTGCCTTTCTGGGACCAGGCCCCCACGCAGCCAGATACTGTTGACATGCCCTGCCCTGACCATTTGGCAGGCCAGGGCTGAGCCCTGGGAGCTCGTGGCCTCCACAGTCTTTGAGCAGGAAGATCCAAGAGGGAGGCCCATCCCTACTGAGAAAAGACCCCTGGAAACAGGAGGCTTGGACCGGCTTCCCCACACCAACTCAGGGCCCAAAGAATCACCCAGAGGCACCTTCTCACAGAGGCCTCCCCGGGTAGCTGGGCCTGGCAGGCAGGGCAGCAGCCTTCAGGGGACCCGGACAGTTTGGTTTTGCTTCGTGGATCCGGACAAACTGGAAACTTAAAGGGCTGCACTGGGCGTGCTGAGCTAGGCAGACTGGACGTGCTTCAAAGGACTGGGAGCAGGGCTGGGCAGCCAGTTCACACGGCCACAGCCAAGCTCAGCCCGGCACACAGGCCACCTGCCCGAGGGCCATGCACCACCTCGCCACCACCAGCACCTTCCCTGAGACCCTGTGTGCAGAGCCCCTCGGCAGCAGGTCGTGGGGGCTAGAAGCACAGGCCTCGTCCTCCAGGGATATTAATCAAATGCCTCCTGATAGCGATCAATGCAGGGCACTTGGCAGCACCGCCTGGCCAGCCTCCAGGCTCACCGTCCAGCGGCAGGAACACCGAGGATGGCAAATGTGATCTTTGGCAAGGGACAGCACATTGTCTCACCACTGTGGGAAAAATGCTCAATGCACAAACATTTCCTTAAAACGAGCTTACAAGGAAACATTCTCCATGGCCATATTAAAGATAATCAGCCTGACTGAACGAGACAAAAATAAACTAAGTCCCTGTCCGAACTCTGACAGCAGAAGTGGCCTAGCAGAGCATCACTGAGCCCAAAAGGGCAGTGGTGGGGAAGACTCCACAGCTTTGCTTCTGGGTTTCGCCACTTGCAGAAGCTTCTAAGTTGGCTAGGTGCAGAAAAGCCCGGTCCCTCACCCAAGCCCAAGTGCAGAGAGAGCCCCTGAAGACGCTGGGCTGGCAGAGCCACAAGTGAGCTCAGGCCTCAGGGCCTCCAGGGCTGCCACACAGGAATGCAGGGCCTGGCTTACTTTCTAAACCTGCCATATGGCCCTGCGTCCTGGGACCCAGGCTGGTAGCCAAGGAGGAGCCCTGGGCTGGTCCACAGCCCTCCAGGCCAGCTGCATAAAGCCATTTTTCAAAGGTGTTTCCCAACAGCCTCCCTCGAAGGAACTGCCCTTTAGAGAAGCTGGTTTGGGATTAAGCCAGTCAGAGATGTCTAGGGGCTCTTGGCAGAAGCACCAGCCATCCTAAGATCAAAAGTCCTTTTCTTGATCCCTCAATGCCTCTCTGTGCCAGGTGAATGAGCTGGGGGGTTCGGCAGGGCTGGAGTTGTCTTACCCAGACAAGAAGGTGGGTGGGGGCTGACCACAGTTGTGCCCTACTGATCCCTGGAAACCCCAGCCCATGGGCGGTGGCTCGCAATCCATGGCAGGGTCCCTCCAGGCAGGAGCTCCCCAAGGACACTGTGCTGTTTGTTCAGGCATCATTAGCTATTTGACAGGCCCAGACCAAGCAAGTGTGAAGCCAGAGGGTTCACAGGCCCCGCCAACTGACATGGCATCAGCCTGGACAGAGAGACGGTCAGTCGGGACACAGGGGTCCCATGAAACCAACAGAACCTCCATTCACCCAGTATGGGGCCTCCTTTACGGACAGGGGAGGGAGTTTGCAACACTTTGGTGGACATAGGTGACCTTGCTGTCCCACATGCCTGCAGCTGTTGTCTCATTGCAGACAAACTGGTGGCAATTTCCTGGACGTGGACACCACGTTGCCCAGTGTCCTGTCGGCCAGCATCTGAGGCAAAGAGGTCACTAATGCAAGAAGTCCTGCATGTATCACTCTGAGCTCAAGCTCTGCCCACATGTGGTCGGTAACTCTTACAGGCACCAGGTTCATCTTCCTGGCTCTCACGGCTGATAATGTCCACAAGACCCAAGTTGGAACCAAAGTCTCCAGGGAAAGGAACGAGAGTAGCAAAAGCTTCCCTGACCACCTCCCTACGCCCGTGGCCAGAGCAACTCTCACAGAAGCTGATATGCAGAGATAGCTGGCCCCGCAGCCAGGCACCCAGAGGACTTCCTCTCCCACTTGCCCTCCCTCCAAGCCCACCAAATAGAATAGGGACAGTTGTTATTCCCATTCTACAGATAAGGCCTCCAAGGCACAGGGAATCTGCAGCCAGTGGACAGCAGGCACAACTGGCACTGACCCTCGGCCATGTCTAGAAACACCATTCCTGTTCCTGCATAAACCACCTCTCATCTCCATTTGCTTTTAGAGAATAAGCAACTGATTTTCAGTGTAGCAGAGAGAAATAATAGGCCCATTTTACAGATGTGGAGACTGAAGTTCAAGTGTGTTAGTAACCTTCCCAAGGCCCTGGCACCATCTTAATTCCTGCACCCCTCTCTCTGGCCCTCCACCTTCCTAACACCTGGTATGTAGCCCTTCAAAGTGACACTGGCTCCAGGCACTTGCTGTCAAGAGAGAACACCTCAGCTGGACGGAGACAGGTACCCCCCAGTATTCACATCTACCAGGAACCTCAGAATGTGACCCTCTTTGGAAATAGGGTGCTTTGCAGATGACATTAAGATGAAGTCATAGTAGAACAGGGCAGGCCCTAAGGCTTAGGGCCTAAGCCAACAACCAGTGTCCTTATAAGAAGAGAGAAATCTGGACAGGGAGACGCACAGGGGAGGATCTGGACAGGGAGATGCACGGGGGGAAGGCACATGCAGCTGGAGGCAGAGATTGGGGTGATGTAGTCACAGCCAAGGAGCACCAAGGACTCCGAGGCCACCAGAGCAGGAAGGAAAGAGGCTAATCCTCCTCCCCAGCACCTACAGATGGAGCCCAGGCCTGCCCACACCTTGGTCCTGGACATCTGGCCTCCAGCACTGACAGAAAATCTATTTCTTGGGTTTAAAGCCACCTGGTCTGGGTACTTTGTCACAGAAGCCCCAGGGGATCGACCTGACCCAGCAGCCTGTGTATAGGGAAAGGCCAGGGAGGCAGCATTCCCTATCCCTCCACCCTGACAAGTACGCGCCCTGCTACTGGTCACCTGATGACGGAGGCGAGTTTTGTTCTGGAGAAGAAAGCAAATGCCAGAACTCTCACCACAGTGCAGGGCCCAGAGCCCCGAGGGTGGCCCTGAGAGCCATTCCAACCGGCCAGCACCTCCGTAACTCTGCCAGGTTCACTCATCCCTGTTTCTCCCATCCAGCTTGGAGCTCACACTGCCCCCACCGGCCACTGGCCACCACAGACAGGCCAGAGCAGAGATGGCGGTCCTGCATACCCCGCAGTCACGCCGGAGTCACTGCCTTCCAGTTATGCAGCAAAGTGATTTGCCAGGTGGAAAGTGAGACCATCCGGTCCCAAGCGCCCCCAAACACATTCTTGCATCTCAAAAAAATGCCAAAGGCATCTGATCAGAGTAAGATTGTTTCCCAGAGGAAAGCTGCAGCCAGGCCTGTGAGCCCTGTGTCAAGCCTCAAGCAGCCAATGACCTTCCGATGAGGGACCTGGATCTTTGGTCCCTTCCGCCTGTGCCGGTCCTGTCTGTCCCCTCAAGCCCAGTCCCATCATCACAGCTGCCCACCTGCCACCCACTCCTGGGAGCTGAGGCCCTCACCATCCTATCCCACCCGCCCCACCTCCCAATAACTTCCCAGTGTGGCCGAGAGGCCTCCTTGTCTTGGCCTGAGTGTGTGCTGTGCATAGCCTGTCCCCACAGCCCAGATGGCACTGCCACCTTTGGACACCCAGGCCCTGACAATATCCCCCTTGTCCTCCTGTCCTCCCTGGGGTGATTCCAAACTGTGGACAGACCCTGAAAAAAGTGCAATCTCTTTGCACTCTTTGCACTAGAGTGGGCAGCACAACTTTGGTTTCTGGAGGAAGCCAGTTCAGGTATGATGGGAGAAGGGTCTGATCCAGAAGGTTCTGAGCCTCAGTCCCCTAGTCTGTAAGCCAGGGGAGATCCAAATTGGCCTCTGACCCTCCAGATCTCCCCTCCTGAGACTTTGGCCCTGTCTGCAAAGTGGGACGCTCTTCACATGCCTGGCCAGCAGCCTGCTGCATCCCAAGGAACAGACCTTCCTTTCTCTGCTCAGACAAATCCTGAGCACATACCCAACGTTGGCAAAGGGTAGTCAAGGCCCAGATGTCTAGGGAAATAAGGTTGACTGAATCAAACATCCACAGAAACACAGGGTCCTCCAAGCCACAACAGACCCCAGGGGCGGATATGAGCTCCTCCTGCCCAGCATCTAGATTCCCACTGCAGGTGTCAGATGCGGGCACCTAACTTGCCCCATCCGGCCAGGGTGTCCGTGCCCCGCCTCATGGCTGGCAGGAGGGGCAAGCACGAACACCCAGAGGGTTTCTTGCAGCCAGAGAAGCCCTTCAGTGCCCCACGCTCCCAGGAGGTCAGCTGGGGCAGTGATGGGTATCCAAGCACACCCACCCCCTTCCCCTGCAGCCCTCTTCCTCCGCACCTTCCCACCCCTTCCCCCCACTAAGAGGCAGGTTACCCTCCACCTGCATCCCTTAGCAAAGGCTGTGACGGCCCAGATGACATTTTTAGGCCTGGAGTCAAGGAAGGCTGGCCAGGAGGAGGTGATGCCTTAGTGGGGAAGGGAGAGGAAAAAGTTCCAGTCTAGGGTGACTGCCCCTGCCCTCCCCAGGCCTGGGGCTGTGGTAGGGGCCAGGCCCACTGATCACCCACCGCCGGAGTTCTGCTGCCCTCCACTGGCCTGCCAAGGTACTGCGTGTGCTGTCTTTCCCAGGTGTGCTGTCCTACCTGGGCAGACTCTCCCAGGTGTGCTGTCCTACCTGGCCCTCTACCGGGTCCTGCTGGGTCTGGACATGCAGGGCTCTGCTGCAGGCCCTCACCTGTGTGCAAATCACCTCTGGCCCCCCCTACCCATTGCTAGAAGGGACAACACGAAGAGTGAGCATTTCCTGTCACCAAAGCCAGCTTTGCAGGTGTCTTATGGGTTAACAAGGTGCCATTAACCAGCCAGGCCCAAGCCCCACCAGGACAGCCTGGCATCAGCACCTGCACTCAGCCACAGAGTTGCAGGGCAGGTGCTTCTTCCCTGGCATACACTTCCAGGGGGGACTGCTCAGCACTGTTTGGGGACTCCCTCAAAAGGTAGTGGCTTCACCCCTGAGACAAGGACCGGCACTTGTGTACATACCCAGAGGAAGGTAGGCTTTCATTCCATCTCACAGGCCAAGACCCTGAGGCCAATGCAGAGAAGGGGCCCGGCACAGGACCACACCTGCAGAGCAGATGTCAAAGCCAAGTCTGTGTCACCTCCACGCCTGGCTCACAGCCCATTTCTGCTGGTGAATGACAAGCCCCTCTGAGGTCCCCAGGCCACTGCATTCCCAGGGCCATACCCAAAGTGGCAGATTGCCCCACAGCACCAGCATCCACCAGCACGTGCCAGCCTTGTGGACCCTGCCTTGGGGCCAGGGCAGGTGGTTCCCCCCAGTGTTTATGGCCCCAGGAGGAGTGACTGTAGAGCACCCCTCTGCCCAGCTGGGTCCCCGCCCAGGCTCAGCCTTCAAGGCCACTGCTGCCAAACAAGACAAAGGGAAAGGCGTTCCCTCTGGACAGCCCCAAAGCTGCAAACCCTCCAGAAACTCCCTGGACCTAGGCTACATTCCAGAAGTTTCCTTGGGTCATGGCATGGAGAAAAAGCAGGAAATAGAAGCATCAAATAGCTTTTGACTTGACCATATTCTTTTAGCACTAGCCCCATGTGATAGGTCTTAACTGGCTCAAGTTGCAGAAAGGACAGCTCACTAATCAGCACTGTCCCAGAGGCCATCCTGGCCTAGGTCAGCCATAAGAGACCACCAAGAACTGGGGGCTCAGAACCAGAGAGTTCTCTCTTACACCCTGGAGACCAGAAGTCCAAAATCAAGGTGCCAGCAGGGCCACACTCCCTTGAGAGGCTCTGAGAGGCAGGGGGGTACCCATTTGTGTCTTCAGCTTTTGGTGGCCTTTGCTTCTTCTTCACGTCTTTACCATCCAAAACACAGAGACTGAAGCAGGTATCAGCTCCATCCCGCCCACAGCCATAAAACGGTGTGTGCTAGGGGGGGAGCAGGAGGGACTCGGGCCCTGTCCTGTCTGGGCCATACAGCAGCTTTCTTCTCTGGCCTTGGTTTCCCTATCTGTAAAACAAGGGGGGGGGGTGGCCTTGGTGGTGTCCAGGTGCCTCCAGATCTACAATTCCAGTCTCCAGCATTTCACTGCTCTCTAAGGAACCCCTGACCCAGAACTGCCTTCTCCATAGGCGCCACAGCCCTCCCCGTGACCCATTGTGTCCAACACTGGGCCCAGCCCAGCCCATGAGACTGGACCTGGCCTTCCTAAGTCAGGAGGAACTCAGGAAAGGCCGTGGGCAAAACAGGTCAGACGGTGAACCCCACACAGGGGGGGCCCACCAGCCTGGGCTCCCCCAAGTGCTTGGCCGACAGGGGCAGTGGGGCCCCCAACAATGCTCCCCAGTTTCCAGGTACAGGAGATCAGCCAGGTACCACCAATGCCCAGTGCTGCAGGAAGGTGTGGGGGGAGACACCCCAAGAGAAGATACAACCATTTGGGAGCCAGCACACCCAGGACTCCGCCTCCGCAGCCACTGGGGGCACATTGGGAGGCCTGCTTGACAGTCGAGAACAGCACAGCTGAACCAACAACTGGAAACCCAAGAGTCACCACATAAGAAGCATCACGGTGGGCTGAAGGGGCCTGGGCCTTGGTGACAGCCCTGGACTCATGTCCATCTTGACACCCGTTAGCGTAGGTCCCTGAACCTCCTTGTGCCTCAGTTTCCTCACCTGCATGAGAACAACGGCCCCACGTACAAGAGCTGTGAAGACTGGACTGGTGCAGAGAGCACACGCACCACACAGGGCGACTCCCCCACTTCCCATCATCATTCCCAACCCCTCACATCGTTTTCCAAAAGAGGCAGCAGATAGGAAAAGCCAGTTGCAAGTCCAGACCACGGCAGGTAGAAGGCGAGGCCCAGACCCAGGCCTCAGGCTCCAGGCCAGGCACCCCAAGCTACTTTAGGCATTAGCTAAGATGGGAGAACATCCCAAGGAGACGGGCCAGCCCCTGCGGCGTGCCTTGTCAAGTATGTCGCCTGCCGCCTTCTGCAGTGACACATGCAGGCCACTGGGACTGCCGCAAGCCTCCAGTGGTGGGGAGAGCCGACCTCTAAGTGGCTACGGTGTTCACTCTATTAAGGCTTAGGAAGAGCCACTAGGGGCCAGGCCCAGGAGCTAACGTTCTCACACAGGCACCCAGTGAAGAGTGGCACAGGCTAAGCTGAGAGGCAGAGGGGTGCCACACCGTCCACTAGCCAGCAACCTTGACAAGTTACCCACTTCTCTGAGCCTCAGTTTCCCCACTGGTCAGTAGTGACACAACCAGTATCTTCTGCATGATTCAACAAGTGCATCCTCTTATTCCCAGGGGGCTCAGAAAAGCCCCTGGCGGAGAGCAAGCATTCAGTAACATGACTTTACTGTCACTGATTACCACTGATTATTATTTTCCCTCTAAGGAAAATGAAGCACCGACAATCTGTATGTGTCCTCTGCTCACAGACTAGGTGTTCCCACACCCTCTGCCTCATGGGCCTCCCTTGATGAGCCTCTGAACACGCAGATGAAAGCATGGAGGCTTCTGTGGACCCCGCTCACTTCCCAGAGACATTTCCCAACATGGGACTGGGATCGACCACCTGCGCTGCACACAGCCTCTAACTGGGGCTCCCTTGCAAGCACGTCTCCACCAAGAAGCCACGGTGGGGCTCACCAACAAGGAGATCTGTATTTCCTCGGGCAGAAACTTTTCCCTTTTCCCAGACACTGCAGGAAGCTCCAAGCTGGCCTGAAGGAATAGGGGGTCTTCAGGCTGCACATCCAGCCTCTTCTTCCTCCTGGCCCCAGCCTTTTCTCTGTTGTCACCCCACAGTGGTCCTTCAGTGTGAGAATGTGAGCTCCCCAAGCCTGACTTACAGGAGCCCCCAGAGACCAGATGCTGCTGCAGAAGTGAGAGGCCCCCCACTCTTCCAGGAGTCAAACGGTACGAGTGTCTACACTGTCATTGCGCACTGCCCGAGGGCACAGGATGGAATGAGACACTGCCCTGTCACGAAGGACAAGTGGAGAGGACAGAGCACAGAGGGACCCACCAGACCCCACCTCAGTCCTGTTCATGCCCAAGGGCTCATGGTGGGCACAACAGGGTTTCGCCGGGCTCCCCCTGTCCTGTCGTGCAGTTTGCACACCTGAGCCAAGCCCGCTGTGCCGGCCAAGCCACTTGCCACCAGCACCTGTCCCTGATTCCTCTGCCCAGAGATGACCTTTTGGGCAATTCTGATCACCCACAAAGGGGGTCTTTCTGCAACTGCCCCTCCCAAAATGTTCACCAATAGCTGCCATGGCGCTCATTACACATCTGTTGAAAAAACACAGGAAGGAGAGGTGAGGCAGGAGGTAGGACCTCCCTGCCAGGGCAGCAGCAGCTGGGATTCACAACAAATGTGGATGCTCAGGCCTCACTCTGGCCATCAAAGTCTAAGACTTCAGGTGGAGCCCAGGAATCTGTGTTTTCAAGTTGCCCTCCAGGGAATCTTCACACACGGTCTTGGCTGAGGCCCACAGAGCCTCTTGCCCCCATACCTCTCAGGTGCCAGGCCTGGCTACAGAACGTCTGCTGAGGACCTAGGTTACCAGGCTCCCGTCTACCACACAAGCCAAGGTCCCCGTTAGCTATTGTCAAAAAGTAAAGGCCACGGGGCCAGGCCTGGTGGCTCATGCCTATAATCCTAGCACTCTGGGAGGCTGAGGTGAGTGGACTGCCTGAGCTCATGAGTTCAAGACCAGCCTGAACAAAAGTGACACCCCATATCTAAAAAAATAGCCACACGTTGTGGCGGGTGCCTGTAGTCCCAGCTACTCAGAAGGCTTAAGCAAGAGAATCACTTCAGCCTAAGAGTTAGAGGTTGCTGTGAGCTATGTCAGAGCACTCCACCAAGGGTGACAAAGTGAGACTGTCTCAAAAAGAAAAAAAAAGTAAAGGCCTCAACCTGCAGAGCCCAGGAGGCAGGTAGGCAGGCCTGGCTCACCTGGCAACAGGTGTTGCAGGGGCCCAGGCCAAGGCATGGATTAGCCAACTGCTGTCTGAACCAGGAAGGCAGCTAGGCCCGCCGAGTACCCACAGGTGTGGGCCCCACTGCCCTGCGAGGCTCCGATTGAATTACCCAGAATAATAGCTCACCCCCCCCACCCCAAAATGAGACTGAGAGCTGAGGCCGCCTGCTGGCCACTTTGATGTGAGAGGCGTTGTCTGAGCCCACACCTCCTCCTTTGATTTTCAAGAGCAGTGCGGTGTGCCTGCCGCCTGCATCCCACTTGGGTTTGTTGTTTTGTTTTGTTTCTTTAAGTAGGGGATTGTTCTAACCTTTTCCTAAGAACATCAATTATCTCAGAGGCAGGAAACTCAATCCAGATCGCTCTGGTGAAAGAGAAGGTCCCTCCTGTGCCCAGTGGCAGAGACCACATGAAAGGCCCCAGGCCCGCATGCTAAGACCCTGCTCCCAGGTCCCAGCAACAGATTGGGTACAGCTCCTGGACCCCATCCAGCCGCCTGCACCAAGGAACAGCATGTGGGAGGCAGCCCAGGAGAGGACCTCGATGGCCACTGTCCTCTCGCCCTGACAACACAAAGCCTCTGGGGCCAGCAGAACCCCCTGCCCTGGCCAACCCTGAGCGTGAGCCCTGGGCACAGAGGGCCTCCCAGCCCACCCACCGCCTGCCCCCGCTGCTGCCCAAAGCTGCACCTGCCCCAGCCGGGCAACACACTGGTCCCTGTGTGCCGATGACTCATCTCCCTGCTCCTACCCTAACCGCCTGCTCACTGCCTCACTCCACCCTGGGTCTTCCCTCCAATTCCCAGGATTTCCTCCCATGTGAAAAACCACCACCAAATTCTCTTAACCCCATGTCCTCCACAGCATTCGCAACCCAGCTCCAAGGGGCCCTGTCCACACTCGCCGCCTGCAGCCCCTCTCCTCTTGCTCTTTTCCTTGATCATGTTTCCATGTTTGGTACGTGTGTATGTTACGAAGTCTAATGACATAATCACAGCAAGCCCTGCCCAGCCACATGTGTTCGCATGTTCCTTCCCACCCCATCCCATCCATGTTCCCAAGAGGTGCCCACTCCTTGGACCACGGGCTCTTGTTCCCCTGCATTTTATTTTGAAGTAATCACCGCCACCACATCTGTGCCTGTATGGTATGTCGTTTGACTTTAGCTTTGAACTTGACATTAATATTGTGCTGTGTGGAGACTTCCAGAACGCATTCACTCGGGCTCTCTTCTCTGAGAGCCGAGAGTCCCACTTCACCAACACCCCAGTGCGCGTGACACGCTGTGGAGGACACACAGGCTGCGTCCAGCTTGTTGCCGGTACTAACGCCTCTGGTATCCTGCAGGAGCGTGTCCAACAACACTGCTAGTAAGATGCGCCACACTCAGCCACAATAATGCTAAAAACTAGGTGGCTTTGATTAAATCTTCTCCCAAAATACATACAGGTCCCAATAATTCAGATCACCCAACTCCTTTGATTTTGACTGGCGAGTGAGTGAACACGCTGTGTTTCAGTTCTACTTTGCATGCTCCTAATTACTCCTGAGACGAGACGGAGCCACGTTTCACGGAACTGGGATACTTGCGGGTTGGTTGTCAGTGAACTCCACTTTCCCACCAGGTGGCTTTTTCTTACTAATTTGTGGGAGCTCTTCATATGGTCTAGACAGATGGAAGTCCTTAGTCATTATAACTGCTACAGAGACCTTCTCCAGCTTGCCTATTTATGACATCTGTCAAAGAAAGTTCTTGATGCAGACATACTGAGTTCATCAACTCTTTTTACATACTGTCTTCTAAAAGTCCTAAAGTCTGCTTTTCACCTTACACTCTTAAGCTAGCTGGTGTGCACTTTTGTTAGGTGTGAAATAGGAACCTGATTTCACTGTCTTCCCACGGAGGCTGGAATTCCCATTCACCGGCTGGCCCTGCCTTCCCCGCCCATTCTCGGGCACACGCGGCAGTTCTGTGTCACATAGAGCTGTGTGTGGGCTCTCACCCTCAGCCCATTTGTCCCTGCATCAGTATCACACCACTGCACCTTCATGAGAGGTTAAGGAGGATGGCAGGCTGAGCGATTCCCTCAACTTTATTCTTCGACAGAAAGGACTTAGCTATTCTTGTTTTTGTTTTTTCATGTACGTTTTTCAAGCTGCTTATGAAATTTCATGAGAAAAAAATGGTACTACCTCTAGCATTATAATGAGTGTATGGATTCAACTGTGGAGACCAACACTTCTACTGTACTGACTCTGCCTGCCCACGCAGACAGGACCTTCGTGGTCAGCAGGGCTCCCGGATGCTACAGCAGCCCTCACCCTCATAATCTCCGCCCCTCAGATGTGGGTGGAGACCATTTAGTATGGCGCTACTAGCAACGAAAATAATTTTATGGTTAGGGGTCACCACAAAATGAGGAACTGTATTAAAGGGTCATGGCATGAGGAAGGTTGAGAACCACTGTACTAGGCCATGCCTGGACCTCTGGCCTGCAGCTGTAAAGGAGTGAACAGGGCTGTGGTGACTGTCAGGGGACAAGGTGACTTGTCCACAGAAGACTCATATAGTCTCCACTTACTCGACTCTGCAGTAGTGGATCAAAATGAAATTTTATAGTTTTCTGTATATAGTCCTTGAATATCTTTCATTCCATTTATTTTTACTGTTATTTAAGGGTTTTTACTGTTATTTAAATAATATCTCTAACATACAATTTACAAGTCTGTCGGTAGTACTAAGAAAAGCAATCGATCCTTTGGCATACTTGTCCTGAGACTTTCTTAAGAATTCTCACTCTCAGTTTGGAGTTTTCCATACAGGCAATTATGATATTGGTGAATAAAGTGTTGTATTTCTTCTAATGCTGTTAATTTACTTATTGAGTCTTAATGAGCAGATGAGGATCTGTAGTAGAAAGCAGGTTTTTCTGCTTTAAGGCCCTGACAGCAGCATCTCCGCACTGGGCAGCATTTCCTGGAGGCTTGTTGGAGGCACCCACACAGACACATCTCAGTGCAGGGAGACAAGGACATCTAGGGGGAAGGGGCTTTTTTAGGGACAGGACACTGATTGTCTACAGGGGGACTGTTCAAATAATAGACTAAAGAGAATGAGAACCATTCAGAGAAAGGGCCTTACTATAGAAAGAAAGCTGGAATATTATCCAACAGTGCTGGATCAGAGCTGGGAGTTCTGGCATCACCTCCTAGGAGTCAACACCCCAGGGGCAGAGGCAGGAGAGATAACGCATGTATCATCCCCCTGTCCAGGACGGTGCCAGAACTCAGCAGCGCCCCAACAGCCACACCCGCGTCTTGGTCCCCAGACACCATGTAGCACTTCCAGAAGAGCCAGGGCTCCAGGAGAGTGGCTCAGTCTAGGGAATGAAGGGAAGGAGGCAGAGAAGAATAGCATGAGCCTTGAACATCATTTTGTGTCAAAAGTAAAGAAACATTGAAAGAATGATAGCCACATAGCAGAGGGACACAAAACTACATGAGGGGCTCCCATCAACCAAGTGAGGACAGCTGACCACCAGAGCGCACGCAGGGACGGCCTATACCCCCTGGACCAGTAAGGACAGCTGACCACCAGAGCACACGCAGGGACGGTCTATACTCACTGGACCAGTGAGGACAGCTGAGCACCACTGAGCACCACTGCAAACATGTCCAAAGCACTGAGGGTTGGGCGTCAGAACTGCAGCTCACCCACAAGTTGTACCTGCAACTATTCTGTACATCATTATTGTTACTATCATTATTAAATATAAGCAAAAACAAATTCATGACCTTCACTTTGGACTTGCTTCTCTCCCGGGTCTCAGTCACAGCAACTTTGTCATTGGGCTCCCCTTGCCCCCCTGCAAGTGCCAAGAGGTGGGATACAGCCCCTAGCTAGCGAAAGAGACAACAGCATTTCTGCCTCACAGGCCACCCATGGAAGCAACCCTGTGTATTCCCAGCCCTGCCTGGCCACACTGGTGACAACAGGCACAGACAGGGCACCAGCCCCAGGGTGGTGGAAGCTCACAGGGGAGCAAGCCCAGTCTCTGTGAGCCACGCCCGGGTGTCATGGGGCCAAATGTACCCCGTCCCACCACTAGGTGGCACCCAACCCCCAGCACAAAGGGGGCCTTGGCAGCACAGCCAGCTGTGGTTAGTAAGAGGACACTAACCCTGCTCCAGAGAGCAGTCTGCAGAGGCCACCCGGGTGTGGACGCCCCACCCAGTGCTCTCGAGGTGCTCCCGGGATAGACCCTCAGAGGGGGGCAGGTCTGCAGTGTCCTGGCAGTCCCCACGGGAACCCCACACAGGCAAATGCCCAGGATTCCAGGCAAGCCTCAGGATCGGCCAGAAGGAATGACGCACAGAGGCAGAATGCGTACAGACTGACAGCACCCCACGCCCCGGACTTCCTGGCATCTTAGAAGTTGGTTTCTTTAGTTAAACTTTCTTCAAATACCTTTTCCAAGTCAAGCTGGGAAGATAGGAAACCACCTCCTACAGGTCAGCACCCAGCCCATGCCCCCGGGTCAGGAACTGGCCCTCACTTTCCCCATTACCCCCGGGTCAGCACCCAGCCCTCACTTTCCCCAGTGCTCCTACAGGTCAGCACTCAGCCATCACTTTCCCCAGCGCCTCTAAAGGTCAGCACTCTGCCCTCACTTTACCCACTGCCCCCGGGTCAACACCCAGCCCTCACTTTCCTCAGCGTCCCTACAGGTCAGCACCCAGCCCTCACTTTCCCCAGCGCCCCTATAGGTCAGCACCCAGCCCTTACTTTCCCCAGTGCTCCTAGAGGTCAGCACCCAGTCCTCACTTTCCCCAGCGCCCCTACAGGTCAGCACCCAGCCCTCACTTTCCTCACTGCCCCCGGGTCAACACCTAGCCTTCGCTTTCCTCAGTGTCCCTACAGGTCAGCACCCAGCCCTCACTTTCCTCAGTGTCCCTACAGGTCAGCACCGAGCCCTCACTTTCCCCAGTGCTCCTACAGGTCAGCACCCGGCCCTCACTTTCCCCACTGCCCCCAGGTCAGCACCCAGCCCTCACTTTCCTCAGTGCCCCTACAGGTCAGCACCCAGCCTTCACTTTCCCCAGTGCTCCTACAGCTCAGCACCCAGCCCTCACTTTCCCCAGTGTCCCTACAGGTCAGCACCCAGCCCTCACTTTCCTCAGTGCTCCTACAGGTCAGCACCCAGCCCTCACTTTCCCCAGCCTCCCTACAGCTCAGCACCCAGCCCTCACTGTCCCCAGTGCTCCTACAGGTCAGCACCCCGCCCCCACTTTCCCCAGAGACCCTACAGGTCAGCACCCAGCCCACACTTTCCCCAGTGCCCCCACATCTCGGCACCAACCCCCCTCATACCCATCACTGCAGAAACAC
>CAUYPK010068506.1:0-11988 GCA_963574355.1 Loris lydekkerianus
GACCTGAGACTGTACTATAAATCAATAGTGATCAAAACAGCATGGTACTGGCACAAAAGCAGAGAAGTAGATGTCTGGAACAGAATAGAGAAACAAGAGATGGATCCAGCTACTTACCATTATTTGATCTTTGATAAGCCAATGAAAAACATTCAGTGGGGAAAAGATTCCCTATTTAACAAATGGTGCTGGTTAAACTGGCTGGCAACCTGTAGAAGATTGAAACTGGACCCACATCTTTCACCATTAACTAAGATAGACTCTCACTGGATAAAAGATTTAATCTTAAGACATGAAACTATAAAAATACTTGAAGAAAGTGCAGGGAAAACTCTTGAAGGAATCGGCCTGGGTGAATATTTTATGAGGACGACTCCCCAGGCAATTGAAGCAGTATCCAAAATACACTACTGGGACCTGATTAAACTAGAAAGCTTCTGCATAGCCAAGAACATAGTGAGTAAAGCAAGCAGACAGCCCTCAGAATGGGAGAAAATATTTGCAGGTTATACATCCGACAAAGGTCTAATAACCAGAATCCACAGAGATCTCAAATGTATTAGCAAGAAAAGAACACATGATCCCATCTCAGTGTGGGCATGGGACTTGAAGAGAAACTTCTCTAAAGAAGACAGATGCATGATCTACAAACACATGAAAAAAAGCTCATCATTATATCATCAGAGAAATGCAAATCAAAACTACTTTGAGATATCACCTAACCCCAGTAAAAGTAGCCCACATAACAAAATCCCAAAACCAGAGATGTTGGCATGGATGTGGAGGAAAGGGCACACTTCTACACTGCTGGTGGGAATGCAAACTAATACGTTCCTTCTGGAAGGATGTTTGGAGAATACTTAGAGACCTAAAAATAGACTTGCCATTGGATCCTATAATTCCTTTACTAGGTTTATACCCAGAAGACCAAAAGTCACAATATAAAAAAGATATCTGTACCAGAATGTTTATTGCAGCCCAATTCATAATTGCTAAGTCGTGGAAGAAGCCCAAGTGCCCATCAACCCACGAATGGACTAGCAAATTGTGGTACATGTATACCATGGAATATTATGGAGCCTTAAACAAAGATGGAGACTTTACCTCTTTCATGTTTACATGGATGGAGCTGGAACATATTCTCCTTAGCAAAGTATCTCAGGAATGGAAGAAAAAGTATCCAATGTACTCAGCCCTACTATGAAGATAAATTACAGCTTTCACATGAAGGCTATAACCCAACTATAGCACAAGAATATGGGGAAGGGGCCAAGGGAGGGGAAAGGAGGGGGGAGGTTAGGGTGGAGGGAGGGTAATAGGTGGGGCCATATCTACGGTGCATCTTAGAATGGGTATAGGCGAAACCTACTAAATGCAGAATACAAATGTCTTCATACAACAACTAAGAAAATGCCATGAAGGCTACGTTGAACAGTTTGATGAGATTATTTCAGATTATATATGAAACCAGCACATTGTACCCCTTGATTGCAGTAATGTACATAGCTATGATTTAACAATAAAGGAAAAAAATCCAAAATATTTATGAATATAAAAGTTGCAATAAAGAGAATATATCTAAAAAAAGGATTATGACACTCTGGTCACGTTTGGCTTCTGCAATTGTGAAAGGGGCTCAGATAGGACTTGTGTTCATTTTTGGTTATTGCAATATAGTGAGTGTTGCAGTTTAAAAAAAAATAAAAAATAAATTATTTAATACAAGTTCTTCCTTTCTTAAAATGTGTATATGTTTGGGGCACTCTCTGTATGTAATTATTATGTGTCACTTAAAAATAAAATCAAGGAAAAAAGACAATGTATTGACATGGAGATTTGTGTTCCCGTCTTTGCAGAGCTACTCACCCCCTGCTTTTGGACAAGTCACCCAATGAAATTATAGTTTCATACTCTGTATGTGAAGAGTCAGGGTTCCATGATTACTAAAATTTCAAGAAAATGCAGCAAGATGTTGATCCCGTTGTCACTATCTCAGATTGTTTATAGGAGGCATGCAGACCTGGTTCAGTAGAACTGTGGCTTACATTTATTAGTGCTTTTTGTGATATTCACTTTTAGTTAAGTTTTAAAAATTATTTAGATTAATGTTTGTGTTTCCTCGTTGGCATTCAATGGCTGATTGGAATTGGCGCTGTCTCCTAAATGATTGTCCACTTTTTGCTTTTCTCTTTTCAAGGCCAAAGCTTGAACATCAGTGGCACAACTGTCTGAAGAGCTGGGAAGTAACTGGGGGCAGCGAGCAGCGTTTTGAAATGCTCACTTCTCTGTCCATTTGCTCTAATGTTTTCTCTTTTTTCTTCCCCGTTTCCCCCTTTGCACTCTGAAACCCCAAACATTTCTGATTTCTAGCAGCTTTGAGAGCACTGATCAGCAGCGGAGCAGGAGGGTGCTGTCATCTGCTCTAAGGTGAACACGGAAAGCCCTGGGGAGCTCTCAGCCCAGCACCTGTCCCAGAGCTGGCAGTCAACAAATGAAGTTTCCTTTCTGCACAGGATAGACATTTCCTCTTCTGCTGCTCGAAATCTCAATTTCACTGATCATGGCTTTTTCTAGATTTACAATAAGATTGCAGGCTTTTTAGTTAGAACTGAAGAATGGAGTGGGGGGATGAATCAGATGTCTCCAGTTCTTGTAAGTCTCTGTTCACGGGCCCTGCCCCCGGTGTGGCTGAAGTGACTGGTCTGTGGGCTCTGGTAGATTTCATGGGCATAACCTGACCACACTTCATGCTAAGCTCACATGGAGAATCTCTCCTCCTGCAAGGGACGTCCTTGTTCGTGTTGAGGCACACGACCCCAGGAGCACAGCTCAGAAGTTTAAGCAAGTGCAATCTAGACAGATGGGTAGAGGAGGAGCAGAGGACGGGGCTGGAAATTTCCACTCTGAAAAGCAAATCTCTGATCAACGGAGACTGGTTCTAGTGCATAATATTTTCCTCTTTCCTTGACCTACAGAGAATTTCTACTTCAATAATGAACATGTGGGATCTTTTTACTTGATGAAGTGAATTACACTTAATACCAGCTCTCCAACACCCAGCTGTTAGCCCTCCTAGTATGCTGTGCCTCACTCACTCTCTGCTCTCTCTGGTTTCCCTGGTGTGCACTCTAATAAAACAGACACACTTAAGCTGCTGTTTCAGGCTCTGTTTCCTGTGCAAGTCAGACTAAGACAATTCGACTGGTCAATTTCGACAAATTCATGAACACACAGAATCATTCGTGATCTGGTAAATTGTGGCTGAATGGAATGAACATCACGCCCATTAACAAGTTGTCTGTTCCAGATCTCAGTCCATCCACGATTTTCTTAAATTTAATGCTAACTGGCAGGGTAGAAATGCATTAACATAGAAACAGCAGCCTGCCTAAGTTAACAAGGATTCTCTCTTTTCAATTTTGTAGATAAATGTCTTTCCAAATGCGAAGGGCAAAAATATTATTTAAGCCAAATGTGTTTTTTTCAGATTTATTTTTAAAGATATGTTCACTTTAAAATGTTTTCTGTTATTTCTACAGAAATAAGTACTAGAAAAGATTCAGGGAATAGTTTGTTGCTTATGAAAAATGTATGTTTTAAAACTTACGTCAGGATAAATTTTCTATCTTGTGTCTATAAAAGAGCTTGCCATCCTTACCTAGACAGACTTTTAGAGAAAACAATAGATCCCCGTGTATTTGACAAGTGCTTCCTGAGTGTCTGCTCTGTGCTATGTACTTGATCTGTGTGCTGCAGACTTAGCAGGGAACAAGGTAAGCCAGGTCCCTGCTTTCATGGGGCTTAGGCTCTAGAACAGGAAATAGACAAAAAGTATGCAGATAAATGAACACAGTAAGTCTTAAAGGTTATAGTCCTGTGAAGACAATAAAACAACAATGTGGTGTATAAGGACTGAGGGAATCGTTTTTAGATTAGGTTATCAGGAGAGACCTCTCTAGAAGTCATGTGAGCCTTGAATAATTCCCAGAAGCTGGCGGTGCAAACTCAGGGCTCAGGATTTCCAAACCAATCAAAAGCAAATGCAAAGGCCCAACTTGGGGAATGAGTTGGTATAGGCCAGGGAAAGAAGGAAATTGGTATGGTCTGAGGATAGTGCCAAGAGCTACCATGGTATAAAATGACAAGAATAGTTAAAAATGTTTAGCATTTCATTTTAGGGCATATTAGTGAGTTTGAGTTTAACGCAAAATGTAATGGAAAGCCATCCAAGGGTTTTTTTTTTTGTTGTTGTTGTTGTTTCTTTTTTTTATTTTTTTTATATATATATTTTTTATTATAGATAAAAATATGCACCATAGATGTGGCCCAACCCATCCAAGGGTTTTAATAACAAATTCCATAGTACTGTTGTAAATGTTGGACATTAACATAAGAAAAGCTGTGAATTACTGTTTAAAATGTCAGAATTAAGAAGTGTAACCAGGAAGGTGACACGGTCTGATTTGTGTTTTGTTTATACTCTACTAGTGTACGACAGAGTATCCCCTAGACCACCATCCCACCTCAACGGTAGAGGAGTTAAGTCGAGTGAGGTGCTTTTGTCCTTCCCTCTTTATTCTATCATTGCTTCAATATTTCCTCTGCACACACTAATGACCACACTGGATAATGTTATCAGTTATTTTTTCATCCCTGATGCTACAATTTCTTTCTTCTTTAACATTTCATCATTGCTACACGGGGGCTCTGACAGGTCAACTGTTCTCCTGGGGTGGGTGTGTTGATGCAGATGCTCTTAGTTTCCTTTCCTTGGAGGATGTCTTGATTTTATCTTCATTCTTGAAGGATGTTTTTGCTGGCTATAAACTTCAGGATTAAGCATTCTTTTTTTTTTTAGTACATGAAAAATTTTATGTTTCTTTTTATTGACTTCCGTGGTTTATACTGATAAACTTGCTACCATTCCAAAAATCACTCCTCTGTGGGTAACGTGTCGTTTTTCTCGAGGCATTTCCAAGCTTTTTTCTTTTACTTTAGTTTTTCAAAGATTATGATGTGTTATGATTAAGATATGATATGAAAACAGTGATATTTTTTCACTGTTGAGTTGACTGGCAAGTGTGTTTTAAAATTTTGTATTTTTTACAACATGAGAAAATTTTTTTATTTTTATGCTATTTGTACCTTCTATGTCTTTGCTAGGTTTTTTCCCATATTTTTTTACTGTGTTTGCAACTATTCATCAAGACATTATTAAAATACCTGCTTTAAAAAATGCATAGGATAATTGCAACATATATGTCATACTGGAATTGCTATGAGTTGATTACTTTTTCTCCTTCCAGTGGCGGTTTCCTAGGTTTTAGGCATAGTGAGTGATTTGCATGTGTACCCTGGACATTTGGGGTGTTAATGTTGTGAGATTCTGGATGCTGTCGAATCTTCTTCAACTTGTAGGGATAGCTTTGGTCAGGCCTAACATGGAGGTTCCACTGGGAGTGGATGTTCAGCCCCCTGTTTGGGCTGTACTGTCCCTACCATGGTAAAGCAAAGCTTTAGTTTTTACCACCTTACTTTTCCTTGTAGTTCATGGTGGGGGTGACAGCCTTGGCCACCTGCCCATCTCTCCTGGCACTGGGCTGTTGAAAGCCCAGCTTGCACTTCCTCACCCTTCCTGATGGGGGCAGCATCTCTGCTCCCAGTTGGGGAGTCCAACTAACACTGGCAAGAGTGGGGACAAGGGAGGTGCCACCTGTCTCTGCTTGTCCCACCCCACTCCTACTGTGTAGCGCAGAAATTCAGCTCCTCACTGGGCCCAGCTAACATTAGGGAAGTGATTTATGGTTTTAAAATTTTACTCTGGTTCTGAGGTGAGTTTAGATTTTCTTGGGGCAAGCAAAGATGTAAGGAGATGTAAGTGTTAATCAAGGTGAGGACTAGCTTCTGAGTAGATCCTCCCTAGACAGTTTCAGGAACTCGGAGCAGTCACTGCATTTCTTCATATAATGTTCTCTTCACAGTGATTTTTATAATGGAGAGCATATTTATTTGTATTTATAGAGATAATGATTAGTGTGAGCTTTATATAATATAGAGTTATTTTCTTCATTCCATACAGTGATTACGATAAGTAACTTTATTTTTCAGGGCCAGACTGTAATCAATGACCTAACAAGTCCTGCTCCTCAATTATGGTTATGTCAAATTTCTTTTAAGTGTAATTTACCAGTAGTAAATAAAAATAGTATGAAAGGTTATTTAACAGTGGTTAAAAGTTGGGGCTTGAAGTGTATCCAGCCTCTGTATGAGTCCTAGATTCTTGGTTTACAGATGTCTTCTGATTTCAGAATATGCGTTTAACTCTTTAAACCTATATTCTTGGTCCATTAAATAGGCATGAGAATATTCAGTTATCATAGAGTGTTGTGAAGGTTAAGATATGTAGCTAAAGGCTGTTTTGTTGTTTAAGCCATTGCTTTATTCTTGGAAATTATTACAAAATGGATTTTTCCCCCCTGAGGACATTTTCATGTCTCATTATAGAATTAGTTCCTTCAAAGGCAAGAAAGATTATCTAAATCAATAGTGCATTTGGGTAAGAAATTACACTGCTGATACACACAAATAGAAAAGTACCTACTAATTGTATAGTGTACTATTTAAATTTATAGGATTACAAGTTTTTGCAACAATTAAATTTGTGAACTTTTTATCTGCATTAAGTGGTTAGAAGCTCCTGGTATTGTGGGCAGAACCACAATCAAACTTAACCACCTTCATACAGAGACTAAACGGCGTGGTCTCAGTTCAGTAGGAGTCTGGGAGTTTATGTCTATAACTAGAGTAATTCTAAGTATGCCTGAGACTTCCAAAAGCCACGAAATCCTTTTGTGTCTTTTTATCTATTGCTGAGATGACAGTGAGGATGGTTTATTAACTTTCTGTTTGCTATGCAGCTAGTAGGCCATTGTCTGTGTGCAGTCACCTGCCTCTATTAGTGAATTGAATTTAAAAGGGTTGGACTTGATTTTCTTTCCCTTACTTGACTAAAAATAAGAAATATTTATTAAATTCCTACTATAAATTAATCATTTTAGAAGTGTCCTTTAGATTAGTGAGTTACTGCATATGGTCCCTGAGACAGACCCTGGAAAGTCTCTTTAGGACCCCTTCCCTCCCTCCCTCTCAGCGTTGTTCAGACATGTCCATCTTCCTCCCGGCAGCCGGGTGCTCAGGGCAGGCTGTTCTGTGCTTAATTTGCTCAAGGAGAGAGATGTAATTGGTCTAATCAATTTGATGTTCCCTTTCCTTTGCCAACAATGGCTTAAACATCAGCCTTTGAGACAGTTTTATTCATTATGCAGTTTGTTCCCAAGAAAGGTTTATTTATTCTTAAAAAGAGGAACAAAAAATGAATGTCTTCCCCCTTCTATTGGACACAGTCCTATTTAAATGTGAAACCCTCAACTGTGGCAGCCATGTTGTGTACGTGAGGTGAGAAAGCTCAAGGATGGGGCTGAGAGTCCTAGGATGGGAGAGCAGAGTATTTATCCTGGGATTGGGCCACTTTCTTAACCCACCAGACGTATGCTCTGTCTGGATTGACTGTATTTGCCAAGATCGTTATCTTGTGTAAGCCAGGTAAGTTCAAGATTTCCTGTAACTTGTAGCTAGAGGTGGAGTGAGAAAGTCCCTACACGCTAAAAGGCTTTGCAAAGCATAGCTGGAGAACAAGCAAAGTGAGAACAGAAGTCCAAAGTGCACTCCCTGAAAAATACCTCTGTTTTTATTTTTTGTTTATTTTCAAGTGAAAATATTTTATTTATATTCAAGTGAATGCAAGATAAACTTTAGGTTTAGTTGATAAAATTATATCTGTTCCCTCTGTCTAAATTCAGTTTTCTTCCTCTGTTGCTCTGTAGCAACCTGTTCACGTTTGTACTTTGCCATTCATATCCTAACTTACACAATAACTGCCTCTGACTTTAAACTTGGAGGTCTATATTTTTGCTGCTTGTACAAGTATGTGCTACTGTACTAGCAGGAACTGAAGGAGCATTTTGTTAAATGAATAAATAAATAGTATTCAGGATTATATAACTTTTTTATTTAATTTTTATTTTTTTGAGATAGAATCTCATTGTATTGCCCTGGGTAGAGTACCATGGCATCATAGCTCACAGCAACCTCAAACTCCTGTCTTCAAGTAATCCTTCTGCCTCAGCTTCCCAAGTAGCTGTGACAGGCACCCTTCACAATGCCAAGGTAGGTTTTCTATTTTTAGTAGAGACAGGGTCTTGTGCTCTTGTGCAGGATGGTCTGGAATATCTGAACTCAAGCGACCCACCTGCCTCAGCTTCCCAGAGTGCTAGGATTACAGGTGTGAGCCACTGAGCCCAACCAAGGATCATATGAATTAAAAAAAATGAGAGATAGCCAACTACTTTAGAAATATACAGTTGAGGTGAGTGGGAAAGGCAACAAGGAGAATTTGAAATGTGTCTTGAAAGATGAGTAGAGTTTGAGTAAGGAAAAGAGCCGGGAAGTGTTCTAGGAGAAAATTAAGAGACAAAAGGGATATTGAAAGCAAAGTTGTGGAATTGTTTGCTTGTCACGATGGGCGTAAAGATAAACCTGGAAATGTAGTTTGAAGTCAAACTGGGGAGGATCTTGAATGCCAGAAGGAAGAGATTTTCATTGCCCAGTAAAAATGACAGACAAACCAGCCATTGAAACAGGGACACCGAGTTATATAAAAGTAAGGTTTTATAGAATACTAATCTAAAAATCCCCCTTCCCTGCCCTTTGCCTGTGTCTTCCCTTCTGATTGCCTCCTCATTCCAGGATGCTCTAGTCCGCCCTTCTGGGATGCGAGTGAAGGTACTTCTCTCTGCAGTCAGACAGAGCCAGCATTGCTCTCAGATACCTACGGCTCCACACCCAGCCAGGAGAGGTCTACCATCTAGAGAAGGCTAAGGGGGCATTGCTTTCAGAGCACTATAAAGAGTGCTGTGAAACATAGGGGCAGTGCCACTAAGTTTAATACAAAATTTGGGGAATAATTTGGACTGTGCAGAAAGTGTCAAGTATGGACTTTCGCACGGGATAGGCAGTTGAGTGATATTAAAGCATGTTCAGTGATGGCTGGTAGGCTAAGCAATGTAGTCTGGTTACAAGCCCGAGAATACCTAGGCATAGTCCCAAGAGAAGTTTGTAATCAAATGCAGCTTGCAGAGAGAGTTTCAGATCTTACATGATTTTCATAATGAATGTTTTGGATTATCACAATATGTTTTCCTATGCTCATTTTCATCTAGATGGAGGGGGCTTTCAAGAACCCATGCCTTATACTTTTTATTTCAGTTCCTTAAGGTACTCAGAATTTCCTTGCCAGAAGGATACATGTAAAAATTAGAATCCATCTTGAAATTCAAGTAAAGACTGCATCCCTAAGTTGTTTCAAAAAATTGAGAGCTGAACATATTGTAATCCTCAGAGCTGTCCCGAGACAGACAATATCGCAGCAGTTCTGCCCATGTGTCTTTGTTTTGCAAATGAATATGCAACATTACATTAGAGCAACAAAAAAATTAATCTTGGAATTGAAGAACCTAACAAATGCTGAAATGAAAAACAAGTTAGTTAACCTTAGAGAAAAAGAAAAGAAACATCTAGTAAATTATTAACACCTCAAATTTTACAGCGATTTTTCCATTGACAGTCAAGGGAAAGGGGAAGGAAGTAGAGACTGTGTATAATATTAAATGCTGTTCCTGTAAATACCATATAACACAGCTGAATTATTCAAATAGTACTTAGAATTGTATTGTTATAAAAGGCACCAGGAACATAGCCAATCTCATTTTAAAACAAAGCGGCAACAAGAAAAAAATTGTACCATTTTCAAAAACCATGGCTTACAACACCTCTCCTGATGGAAATCATTAGACTTCTGGTGTAAAAAATGGTGGAATTATTCTTTGCATTCTCAGAGAGATCTCCCTGTCAAGATGCCTTCTTGTTTAATGTGGTATTGGGTGATCTATGCGTATCCTTTGGTGAATAGTTTTCCCTCTTTAAATTGAGCTTTTAACAGCTTTTGGTCCTCTTTCTAATCATCGGCCCACTCTTGGTTTAAGTGATAAAAATATGTGACTGTGAATTTTCTATAAAGCTTAAGACTAATAGTGTCTGAAAAGAAACTTGAAAAACCAAAGTAAAAACATTCCTTTAATTCATAATTTCGTCTAAAACGTTCCACAGAAACGTTTCTGTTTGGGCGGCATGATTCTCGAAAGCCTGAGGAACAGATCTTTTAATAAGTAGTTATTTAAACTGATCGCTTCACCTTCGGAGTCTTGGGAAAGAAAACCTGTTATGTTCTTCCTGGTGGTGCCTGAAAGGTGGTGGCAGGAATGTCTGGACTGAGAAGTTCCCTGCCTCCTTCCCCGCGCCACTCCCGAGGTCAGCTGGCCTGGAGGTCCGTCTCCGGCTGCTCGTCCTCACTGCCCTTCCACTCACCTAATTTCTCTTGTCGTGTCTCCTATACTACGACTGTCTCTGGTAATGACATTTTGGACACTGAAGTGTGCTACTGAAGATTATTCTCTTGTTCATAGATGTTTCCTCCCTCAATTCCTTCAGCTTTCCAAAGTGATTGCTCACCATTGACCATGACCCATTTCATTTGGAAAACTGCCACACCTAGAGGCTCAGGATTTCAGTCCTGTATCTTTACTGACTGAGAGCTGTGAACGACCAGCATGCTGTCCTCTCCCTTGTTAGCGTGGGTCTTCCCCAGGTGCTGCTGAGCCCTCAATTAAATGAAGCATAGATTTTACTCTGTTCTTGTCAGGGGTAGTCTTAGACTCAGCTCTACATGCTGGCCAGCGGGTCCATCCCTTTCCCGCCATTCCCCCTCCTCTTTGAGCATTTATTGTGGGGCAGTGAGAGCACATCCTGATGACTTGAGTTTGATGCTGTGACCTGCAGCCTGAGAAAATCTCCCTGTCACCAGCCTAGACATTGCTGGGACTTTTCAACCTTTTATCAATGATTTTCTTCTGAGTTGAAGTTGGGAGAGAATTTTAAAGAGGAGAGAACTAGTTGATTTTTTTTAAGGTTTAATTGTTTTATTAAACTTTTTTTTTTATTAAATCATAGTTGTGTATATTAATGCAATTATGGGGTACAAGGTGCTGGTTGTATATACAATTTGAATGAATACTTTCATCACACTGGTTAACATAGCCTTCACCTCATTTTCTTAGTTATTGTGTTAAGACATTTATATTCTACACTTAGTAGATTTAACTATCCTTGTAAAATGCACCGTAGGTGTGGTCCCACCAACTACCCTCCCTCCACTCATCCTCTCCCCTCCCCCTCCTCTTTTCCCTTCATCTTGGGCTGTAGTTGGGTTATAGCTTTCATATGGAAGTGTGGGTGTTTATAAATTGGTTTCATATTAGGGCTGAGTACATTGGATACTATTTCTTCCATTCTTGAGATACTTTGCTAAGAAGAATATGTTCCAGGAAGAAAGTGCAGGGAAAACACTTGAAGAAATTGGCCTGGGTGAGTATTTTATTAGAATCCCCCAGACAAATGAAGCAACACCAAAAATATATTACTGGGATCTGATCAAAATAAAAGCTTCTGCACGGTCAAGAACACAATAAATAAAGCAAGCAGACAGCCCTCAGAATGGGAGAAGATATTTGCAGGTTATGTCTCCAACAAAGGTTTAATAACCAGAATCCACAGAGAGCTCAAATGTATTAGCAAGAAAAGAATAAATGATCCCATCTCAGTGTGGGTAAGGGACTTGAATGGAAGCTTCTCTGAAGAAGACAGGTGCATGGCCTATAGACACAAGAAAAAATGCTCACCATCCTTAATCATCAGAGAAATGCGAACAAACTGGTTTTAATGTAGTGTGAATATCTCTGACAAAAGCATAGATAGGCTCAAGACGTGCATATCTCAGAATCATGTGTAGCATTTATTGCAATTGTGTTTATTACA
>CAUYPK010068509.1:0-38545 GCA_963574355.1 Loris lydekkerianus
CTTGTACTCACGGTTGCCGGCGTGATTAGGTTGATCGAACACACGCAGCCACTTGCCAGTTTTCCACTGTTTTTGTCTTCCTCCTGGGGTCCAGAAGTCCCTTGCTGGCTCTCTGTATCCTCAAAGGGATGATCGTAGGCAGCTCCCACCGGCCAGAGATGTCTGGAGTCTTGTCTCCCCAGATTCGCCAAGCCCAGTTACAGGGAAGCTGTTACTCAGCCGCCATCTTTAATGCATTTTTATTATTTCTTGCTTAAATGTTTGATAAAACTCACCTGTGAAACCATTTGGGAGCTATTATGGAGTCTTCATTCAAGTTAATATATTTAACTGTGAAATGTGTTTATTTAATAAATATGTTGCTGTTTAGAGTTGCTATTTCTTCTTGATCCACTTTTGGTAATTTATGTCTTTCATGTAATGATGTGTTCCTTCCTAGTGGTTGAATGTATTGGCAATAAAGTTATTCATATATGTAATAGTCTGTCATCAGTTTAAAGTCTAGGATCTATAGTGATGACTCTTTTCAATCCCAATTTTGGTGGTTTGAGTCTTTCTCTTACCATGTATATAATTTTGGTGGTTTGAGTCTTTCTCTTTCCTAGATGGTTATGGATTTTATTAATCTCTCCCAGGATAACTTTTGTTTATTACTGAGTTTTCTATTGATATTTGTTCAGTTTCTATTTCTTTGATTTCTATTTTTTATTTTTTCCTTTATTTTGCTTTTTTAGTGTAATTTACTTAAATGATTAATTTAATCATTTAAGTGGAAGCTTGAATGATTAATTTTAGAACTTTTCTTGTTTTCTGTTAGTATATTTAAAGCTCTAATTTTTTTAACATAAGGATTGGTTTAGCTGAAAATTTTGATATTTTGATATTTTAATTTTTTTCAGATTGATATGAGGGTACATACAATGAAGTTATATTGCTTGTGTTTGTAAGGTGAAGTAATGTCTGAGATGTAGTTGTATCCTTCACCCAGGAATTGTGCCACATACCCATATATTGTACCCGTTAGGTGGGAACTACTGAGTCTTCCTCCCCTTTCCCTTTTTGGAATTCAATTGAATTTTTCTCTCATGTGAGTCTGTAGTTATTAATTTACTAGTTTCAACTTTGTACTGAGTACATGGGACGCTTGATTTTCCATTCTTGTGATACTTTACATAGGAGAATGTTCTCCAGATCCTTCCAGGTAAATAAAAAAGATACAAAGTTTCTATCTTTTTTAAGGGTTAATAATATTCCATGGTATAAGTATGCCACAGTTTATTAATCCATTTGTGGGTTGATCGGCACTTGGGGTGTTTCAACATCTTTGCAATTGTGAATTGAGCTTCTATAAACATTCAAGTACAAATCTCCTTAGGTAACTATCCTAACTAGCTAGTAATAGAATGGTAGTATCTCATGAAAGATGTTCTTTCAGTTCTTTGAGGGGTCTTTATAGTTCTTTCCAGTCCCACCAGCCCCTCCAGTCACTCTAGTTTGCAGTCTCACCACTGTGCATGAATGGTTCTCTCCTCACTCACACCAGCATCTGCAGCTTTGGGATCTTGTAATGTGGGCCATTCTCACTGGAGTTAGGTGATATTTCAAAGTAATTTTGATTTGCATTTCTCTGATGGTTAGGGATGAGGAGCATTTTTTTTTAGGTGTTTGTTTTGGCTATTCATCTGTCCTCATGAGAAAAATTCTGTTCATATCTCTTGACCAGTTATTAATGGGGTTGTTTTCTCTTTTCTTGTTGATTTGCTTGAGTTCTTTGTAAGATTCTGGTTATTAGCACTTTGTCAGATTCATAACATGCAAATATCTTCTTCCATTCTGAAGGTTATATCCTTGCTATATTGATTGTGTCCTTAGCTGTGCAGAAACTTATTTAACTTGATCAGGTTCTATTTATTTATTTATTTTACTGCAATTGCCAATGTAGTTTTCTTCATAAATTATTTCCCTAGATTGATAAGATCCAGAAACTTTTTTCTAGAGTTTTTATAGTTTCATATTGTAGATTTTGATCTTTTATCCATTGTGAGTTAATTTAAGTGGTGTATGGTATGGGTCCAGTTTCAGTCTTTTACATGTGGCTAACCAATTCTCCCAGCACCATTTATTCAATAGGCATTCTTTTCCCCAGTGCCTGGTCTTACTTGGTTTATCAAAGAGATCAGATGGTGATATGAGGCTAGTTTCATTTCTAGGTTCTCTATTTTGTTTCACAGCTCTATGTCCCTCTTTTTATGCCAGTACCATGCTGTTTTGATCACTATAGACTTGTAGTATAACCTGAAGTCTGGTAATGTGATACCTCGAGATTTGTTCTTATTTCATTTTTGTTCAGTTTTAAGTGTTTTCTAATTTCTCTTATGATTTTTCTCTTTGAATCATTGAATATTAAGATTATGTTGTTTAATTTACAAATATTTGATATTTTTCTAAATATCCTCTGTTGTTGATATTCAATTCTAATTTGATCAGAACCTATACTCAGCATCATTTACATTTTTTTAAATTTTAGAGACTTGTTTTATGGCTCAGAATATAGTCTATTGACTATAAATTTCCTATATCATTTCTGACATTTTGTATATTTAATTCTGAGAGAAAAATGTGAAGCTTCCAACTATAATTTAATATTATCAATGTCTCTTTTTAATTCCAACAGTTTTTATTTCATGTATTTTTAAGGTTGTTTTTAGGTACATACACATTTGTGATTGCTTTTTATCGTTAATGAATTTGCCCATTTATCATTATAAAATGACCCTCATTTCTCATAGAATATTTCTTACTTTACTTAGTTTTATATTAAATATAGCTTCTCTGTTCTCTGTTAATTAATGTTTGCACATTTTTTAAATTTTCCATTAGTATGTACTTTTATATGTAAAGTTGTTTACTTATAGATAGAATATGTTCAACCTTAGTTTTTTAAAATTCAATCTGATAAGCTTTGCCTTATAATTAAAGTGATTACACTATTTGCATTTAATCTATTATCAATATTGTTAGGTTTAAGTTTACTGTACTGTTATTTGTTTTCTATTTGTTTCATTTGTCTCTTGTTTCTTTATTCTCTGTTCCTGTCTTCTTTGGATTATTAATCATGATGCCATTTATCTTCACCATTGATTTTTTTTTTTACCTTTTTATTTAATATTTTAATAGACTTCATTTTCTAGAGCGTTTTAAGGTTCACAGCATAATTGAACAGAAGGTACAGAGATTCCCCATATATAAGCCTCTTATCTTTCCTATTATCAGCATCAACACCAGAGTGGAATGTTTGTTAAAATTGATGAACCTATATTGATGCATCATTATCATCCCAAATCTATAGTTTATATTAGGGTCCACTCTTAGTGTTGCACATATTGTGGATTTTGAGAAATATAAAATGACATGTTTCCACCACTACTCTATCACTCAGAGTAGTTTCACTGACCTAAAATTCCTCTGTCCTCTACCCAGTGATGCCTCCCTCCCCTAAGTCTTAGCAAAGACTGATTCTTTTATCAGCAAAATTGACAAAAATTGACAGTTTTGGTTTTCCCGGGAGGTTATATATGGTAGTTTGAATTATACAGAGCCCTTTCAGATTGTCTTCTTTGACTTAGTAATATGCATTTAAGGGTCTTCCATGCCTTTTCATGGCTTGATAGAGCATGTATACTTAGCAGTGAAAAATATTCCATAGTTTATATGTACCACAGTTTATTTATTCATTCACCTACTGAAAGAAATCTTGGTTGCTTACAAGTTTGGGGAGTTTTATGAATAAAGCTGCTGTAAACATCCATTTGCAGTTTTTTGTGTGGCCATAAGTTTTAAAATTCTTTCATATTTATAACCAAAGAGGGTGATTATTCACTTGTATGAGTATGTTTGTGTATTTTAAGAGTGTGTTTATGCTGTCGAAAACTGCCAAACTGTCTTCCAAAGTGGCTATTACTATTTTGCATTACCACCAACAGTAAATGAATATTGTTCCTATTGCTACACGTCCATGCCAATATTTGATAGTGTCAGTGTTTTGGATTTTGGCCATTCTAATAAGTGGGTAGTAGGAGTTCTTTTGCTTAAAGAACCTCCTTTAACATTTTTTGTAGTACAGGTCTGCTTGGGATAAATTCTCTCATCTTTGTTTTAATCTATAAAAGTATTATTTTGCCTTCATTTTTAAAAGATGATTTTTTGCAGGAAATATAATTCTAGGTTAATGTATGTTTTTCTTTCAATACTTTATGTTTTTCCATTGAATCCTGGCTTGCATAGTTCTGAGAATATGTTGTAACTTTTACCTCTATTTCTGTTTACTCAAGGTGTCCTTTTTACCTGGTTGACTTTAAGATTTTTCATAACCACTGATTTTCAGTGATTTAATTATGATATTTTGGAATAGTGTTCCAAAATCCAATTCATTCTACTTGGATTTTGTTGAACTTCTAGGATTTATGGGTTTAATAGTCATCAAATTTTGAAATATTTTAGGCACTTTTCTTCTCACTTTATTTTGTCCTTCCACTCCAATTCTTGCCACCTTACTCTGGGCCTCCAATTATATATTTTATTTTGCTTGATATTAGTTTCACTAAGGCTTTGTTCTTTTCTTTTCTTTCTTTCTTTCTTTTTTTTTTTTGTAATCTTTTTCCCCTGGGTTCTTCATTTTGGATAGTTTCTGGATTAGGTATTTGTTGCAGTTTAACAAATTATTCTAAAATAATAACTTAAAGCACCAATAAACATATATTATATCACACAATTTCTGTGAGTCATGTTTTGAGAGTAACTTAGCTAGTGTTTCTGGTTTGGAGTACTCTTACCAAGCTGTATTTAAGATACTGTCTTGGGACTGCAGTCATTTGGAAACTTAACCAGGGCTGAAGATTCACTTCCAAAATGGCTTATTCATATTATTGATAAGTTGGTACTGATTGTTGGAAGGAGATTCCTGTACTTTGCTGTGTGAATTGCCCCATAGTAAGTGTCACTGGAGTGTATTAATAGCTTCTATAACAAGTGATCCAAGTGAGCAAGCTGGAAGTGGAAATGTCTTTTATAACTTAGCTTCAGATTCAGCTACATACCTTCAGTTCTGCTAAGTCTGAAGATCACACAGACATCTCAAACCCTGGTCTTACACAATGTGAAGGTATTACATAATGACATAAGTACTAGGAAGTGATTATCCTTGGAGGCATCCTGGAGGCTGACTGCCAGTTTCTATTGTTGTGTCTTCAAGTTTACTGATATTTTCCTTTGAGCAGTTTTATGAATTAATCTGCTGTTCAGCCCATCCAGTGAAGTTTTTTTTTTTTTTTATTCCATTTTGGATACTATATTTTTTGTCTTTAAAAGTTCCATTTGAGTCTTTTATTATATCTTTCATTTATTTTTTCTTCTTGTTCATGTTTACATTTAGATTCTTGTGTCTATTAAAAATATTTGCTTTATTATTATTTTATTAAAAATATTTGTAAAAGCTACTTTAAGGTTTTTTTTTAGGTAAATTCCATAATTTTTGTCATTTTTAAGTCTATTTCTTTTTCTTCTGATATTGGTCCTATTTTTCTGTTTCTTTGCATGCCTAGTAATTTTTTACTGGATGCTAGACCTTTTTAATTTTACATTTTAATAAATTAGTTATATTTTATTTTATTTCCTTAAAGAATTCTGAGCTTTGTTCTGGAATACATTTATATCACTTCCAGTGAGCTCAATCCTTTTGAAAGTTGCATTTTATCTTTGTTCAGGAAGGTTCAAAGCAGTCTTAATGCTAGGGTTAATTTATCCTCAGTACTAAAGCATGATTTCTCTGAGGACTCTACTCATGTGTTATAATATTTCTTAGATCTGGGTTATAGGAACACAACTATTTTCAGGTTTAAATGAACTCCAGAAATTGTCCAGCTTTCTGATTTCCAGTGATTTCTTTATTTGACTCCACAGTTTCAGCCCAATCATTTGTATATTAGTACTTGGCCAAAGACTCAGTGAAATCCCCCAGATTTTCTCTTGAGGCAACTCTCTTCTCTCCATAACTCTGTCCTAAAAATTCTAGGCACTTCAGTCTCCCTGACCTTCTATATCTGCCTTTTCAACTCAGCAAGACTATCATCTTTGTTTGGTTCCCCCCAAGAAGCTGCCTCTAGGCAGTAAGCTGGGAACTTATTTGTTTCCTTTCTTTTAGTGTCAGTCTTCTGATGCCTTTTGCTCAATGTCTGTGAATAGTTGTTTCATATATTATGTCTTGTTTGCTAATTGTAGCAGAAGGGTAATTTCTATAGCAGTTAATCTTTAATGGGTGGAAGCAGATATTGTATGTGGGGTTTTGGGGAGAGGCTGAATACTCTGGGCAATGACCATTGAAAACAACTGTTAGTTGGGAGGCTGAGGCAAGAGAATCGCCTAAGCCCAGGAGTTGGAAGTTGCTGTGAGCTGTGATGTCACAGCACTCTACTGAGGGCAATAAAGTGAAACTCTGTCTCTACAAAAAAAAAAAAAAAACAACAACCAAAAAACTGTTAGTAGTGTTAGAGAAGACACTGGAGGCCTCCTCTTGTGCTAGGCAGGGAGGACCTTTTCTCTGTGCTTGATTTTCTCAAAGTTTTTTTTGTAAGCACATTTTGGACATTTTTCTTTTACTTACTTCGCCTATGAGGAGGTTCATCAAACATGGTTAATATTTTGGGCCAGAATACCTAGCTTAGCTCTATTCTCCTGCCTTCTCTTGGGAGCAAGCCCAGAGGGTGATAGGCTGGTATAAGACGAAAGCGCATAACTTAGTCCTTGGGATTCAGACAGCTCATTGAATTTGAAGTGCCTGTGGAGCATCCAGTCAGATATGTGGACAGTTGGATACGTGACTTTAAAGCTCAAGTCTGGCCTGCTGTTTTATACCTCTATGAGGACAGTAGGGCTGGTAAGAATGAATTTCTTGAGGGCCTGAGTTAGAGATCTCATTTACTGAGCAAATGAGTTAATGGATTTGTGAGTATCCATTATTCTCAATGGAAGATAATTCTAAATACTGGGCCAAACTCATACATGTGTAGTGAAGGAAGTTAACTGCATTATGAGTTTATAGTTTCTTAACTACCACTGATTAATTTGCTAAATAAATCTTTTATTGATTTTTACATGTAACAATACTGTGATTTCTTTTAAAATAAAAGATGTGCTAAACAAAAATGAGAAAAGTCAAAGTAATTTTTGGTGAGATTAACAGCATATTGTTGGTTAGTTGCTAAGAAATGGTTAGACCTATTGTGTGTACAATGAATACTGTTCATATTATTCAGTCAGAGAAATATTTATATAAATATACTAGGTTACATAAACTAACATAACAGCATAAAAGATATTATGCTAAGGGGTAGAGGAACTATAGCAAAGGAAAATTTGGTAGTGATTTGACTTTACAACACTATGAATTTTATTACAGAAGATGTTAGAAATTTCTATTAATATTTACATATGACCTTAATTTAAAAAAATGTTGTGAAATAGAAAAGAGCTTGCATAAATTTATATAAGTCTGGCATGTAAGGGGCTTTAATCTGTTACTGAGAGAAGCAAATTGGCATAATTTTTATACATATTAAACCAATTGCTTCCTCACTTGCGAGTTTTAAAAAAGAAAATGATCATTATACACAATATGACCTACTCCATTGCTATCAATTATCTATATTTATGAAAAAAGTAAGGAACTAGTTAAGTAAATAAACAAGTTTTATTTCATGAAAGATCATTCTAATGTGACTTACAGGTAACTTAGACTTCAGATAGACAAACTGATTTTTTAAAAAAATTGCCCATGGTTTTAGAATTTTATGGATTCAGAACTTATTAGGAACTACAAAAGTACTCTTTGTGGAAGGAAGAATGTCAGTAAGTCTGATTCACACTCCAATGATGTTAGTTAATTAAAGACTATGGGTAGCTGTTTTTTTTCTTTGAAAATGAGTTAAAATTTTAATGCAATGAAAAAGGTGTCAAGAAACTTGGATTTTAGTCTAGCTTTACCTATAACTCTCCATAGAATATCAGAGAGTTTAATAACCTCTCTATGGATCTACTTATAAACTCTCAGACTAGCATCTCTATTTCCATTTGTTTATGCAATCAATGTCTACTGAACACCTCATATGTGTATATAGCATAGGCTGGTTTAGACTCTGAGGATGCAGTGATAAGCAAGACAGAGCAGTGCAGGCCCCGCTTTAAAGTGCTTTATGTTCTAGTTGGGAAATACAGAGAATAAACCCATAAACAAATAACATAATATCAAAAAATTATAAGTGTTATGAAGAAAATATGAGATACCAGAATAAAAAGTGATAGGGCAGTATGCTACATTAAACTTGGTCGAGAAAGACTTTTCTGAGGTAGTTTTTAAACAGATGAAAAGGAGGGAGCCATTCAAAGATTTGGTGAAAGAGCTCTTCACAATGAACAAATAGCAAATACAGAAGCCCTGTTCTAAGAATGAATTTAAAGTGTTCAAAAGAACATAGAGGTTTGACACAAAATCAGAGAAATAGGCACACATTATTTTCACCTATTGGATTTTCATTTTTTTATTTTTTGAGTCAGAGCCTCACGCTGTCCCCCTGGGTAGAGTGCTGTGGCATCACAGCTCACAGCAACCTCCAACTCCTGGGCTCAAGAGATTCTCCAGCCTCCACCCCTCAAGTAGCTGGGATTATAGGCACCCACCACAACTCCTGGCTATGTTTTGGTTGCAGCTGTCATTGTTGTTTGGCAGGCCTGGGCTGGATTCGAACTCGCCAGCTCAGGTGTATGTGGCTGGTGCCTTAGTAGCTTGAGCCACAGGCGCTGAGCCCCTACTGAATTTTTAAAATGGCTTTGTTGAGGTCTAATTGACACAGAATAGACTGTATGAATTAGCTTCCTAGGGCTGCCAGAACTAAGTTTCACAAACTAAGTGACTTAAAACAGCAGTTATTTATTGCTTCACAGCTCTAGAGGCCAGAATCACAAGATTAAGGTGTTTTCAGGGCCACGTTCCCTCTGAAGGTGCTAGGGAAAGATCTGTTTCAGACCTCCTTTCTAGTTTCTGACCATTGCTGGTTTGTGGCAGCATAACTCCAGTCTTCACGTGGCATTCTCTTCCTTATTCATCTCTGTGTCCACATTCCCCCTTTTGTAATGGAATGTATCCAATTGTGTTGGATACTCTACTCCGGTATGATTTCATCTTAATTAACTTCATCTGCAATGACCATATTTCCAAATAAGGTCACATTGTGAGATACTAGGGGTTAGGACTTCAACATGAATTTTTGGGGTGCATTCAACCCCTAACTCTGCATATATTTAGCATGTACTATTTGATACGTTTTAGTGTGTGTGTGTGTGTGTGTGTGTGTGTGTGTGTGTATAGCCCATGAAACTATCATCACAATTAAGATAAAGAACATATTCTTCACTTCCAAAAGTTTCTTCTGCCCTTTGGTAATCCCTCTTTGCTACCCTTCCCTGCCTTTCCCTGCTTTTCCCCAGCCCTAGTAATCATTAATCTGTTTTCTGTCTTATAATTATTTATATTTTCTAGAATTTTATATAAACATATTTATATGGCATGTACTCTTATTTTTGGTCTGGGGTAATATTAAAATAATAGTGTATTTTTTGAGATTCATTCATGTCATTGCTCTGTCATTAGGTTATTCCTATTTATTGATACAAGTATCCTATTGTATGTATATGGCATAATTTTTTTTTATCACCTGTAAATAGAAATTTGGGTTGCTTCCAGTTTTGGAATATTACAAAGATGCTATTTGATGGCATGCTCCTAGCTTCTCAGGAGGCTAAGGTAGGAGGATCCCTTGAATTTAGAAGTTTGAGGCTACTGTGAGCTATGACTATGCCATTGTACTCCAACCCGAGTGACAGAATAAGAGCCCATCTCTTAAAAAAAAAAAAAGAAGCTATCAGTGTACAAGTCCATGTATTGATATATCCTTTTATTTTTCTTGGGTAAATACTTAGGAGGGAATGGCTGGATCATATGGTAGGGATATGTTCAACTATTTAAGAGACTGCCTAACTGATAAAATGGTTGTGCCATTTTATATTTGATTCAGCAGTGTATGAGAATTTCAGTTGCTTCACAACCTGTCTAACATTTAGTATTGTCAATCCTTAAAATTTAGGCAGTTCAAGAAGTACACAGTGTTATATCATTGAGGTCTTAATTTCTATATCTCTAAGTCTAATAGTGAACATTTTTCATCTGTTTACATCTCATCTGTATGCTGGGATGAAATGTTTACTCAAATATTTTACTCACTTTTAAAATGTGGTAATTTTTTGATATTGTTTTGCAAGTTCTTTATATTGTCAGTATATAAGTTCTTTATCTAATATGGGATTTGCAAGTTTTTTCTTCTAGTCTGTGGTATGTTTTTTTTTTTCTCTTAGGAATGTCTTTTGAAGAGAGAAGTTATTAATTCTTGTGAAGTCTAATTTGTCATTTTTAAACAATGGATCATGGTTTTCATTTTTATCTAAGAAATTTTTGCCTAATTTAAGTTTTATAGAATAAACATCTATCCTATTCTTTCTTCTGGAAGTTTGAGAATTTCAGTTTTTACATTTTGTGTTAACATTTGCATATAATGCAAGGTATGGATTGAAGTTCTTTTTATTTATTTATTTATATATATAAATAACTAATTATTCCGGTATCATTTGTTGAAAGTACTATTCAACAAATACTATTCTCTACTTAATTGCTTTTGCACCTTTGGTGTCATTTCACCATATATGTGTAAATTTATTTCTGGTCTCTATTCTGTTCTACTGTTGTATTTATCTATCTTAACACCACTGTCTTGACACTGTCTTAATCACCATAGTTTTTCAATGTCTTGAAATCAGCTTGTGCAAAGGCCTCCAACTTTTACTTCTTTTCTCATTTTTTTGACTATTCTATATATTTTGATATAAATATGAATTTTGGAATCAGCTTGTCAGTCGCTCTAAAAAATCCTGCTGGAATTTTGATTGGGACTGTGTTGGATCCATAGATAAGCTTTAGGACAATCGAAATCTTAACAATATTGAATGTTTTGATTCATGAACATGCTATATATCTCCATTGATTTAAGTATTCTTTAATTTCTTTCAGCAATTTTTTGTGGTTTTCAGTGCATAGGTCTTACACATGCTTTGCCAGACATATCCCTATGTATTTCATATTTATTGCTATTGTCAATAGTATTTTTTTGTGTCAATATCTGCTTATTTTTAAACTTTGATATCTATAGGTAGAAAAGCAATTGACTTTTGTATAGTAATCTTGTACCTTGCAAATTTGCTAAACTCATTTATTAGTTCTAGTAGATTTTTTATAGATTTGATATGATTCTATACATACATGAATATGTTTTTTACGAATAAAATTTTCTCCTTCCTTTCCAATCTGAATGCCACTTTTCCCTTGGTATTCCAGTGTTATTGCCCTAACATTATATCTCCAGTACAATGTTGAATAGAAGAAGTGAAAGCAGACATTTTTGCCTTTTTCCTGATCTTGATTCTGTCTTCCAGAGTATATATATATTTGTGAGACAGTGTCTTGTTCTGTTGTCTGGGCTAGAATGCAGAGGCATCATCATAGCTCACTGGAGCCTCTGACTCTTGGGCTCATAAGATTCTCCCATGTCAGCCTCCCAAAGTGCTAAGATTATAGGTGTGAGCCACCATGCCTGGCCCTGTTTTTCAATATTAAGTAGGATGTTAATTATAGGGATTTTTTTGTTGTTTTCCTTTTTTAAAATTAGGAAGCTTACTTTTATCCTTTGCTGAGAATTTTTCCAGGAATTTATGTTGGATTTTGTTGAATTGTTGTGTGTGTATGTGTGTGAGTTTCCATTGAGATGATCATATGGGTTTTTTAAAATCTGTTAGTATGATGAATTCTATTTATTGAATGCAAATAAGCCTTAATTTCCTGGAATAAACTCTAGTTGGTCATGATGTATTGTCCTTTTTATATATTGTTTTATTGAATTTGATAAATTTTATAGGAATCTTTGCATCTATGTTCATTTCATGAAGGTTACTGGCCTGTAGTTTTCTTTTTTTGCAATACCTTCTCTGTGAATTCTAGCTCCTTTGGGCTCCATAACACCCGTCTTGCCCCTCAGTTTGGCAACACTTTCCCCTTCTGTCTTCATGCCGCCCTCTATCATGGCCCAGAAACTTTCTCTACAGTTTCTCTTTGCTTGTTTCTTATCTGTCTGGTATCGCCTTTTCAGTTACCTGATTGTATAGAAACATTATTTCGTATATTTTGCCCTGTTTTATAGTTATTATGGGTGGAAGAGCAAATCTGGGTTAGAAGTGCAAGTTCATTTTCTTCCTGAATTCTTTTAACAGTATTAGATCATACACATGAGGACCTCTTTAGAAAGAAAATTACTACCCAGATATAAGATATTTGTTATAGTTCTTCTAGTAACAAGCCGATTTTATTTCAGTTACCCATTATATATATATATATATATAACAGAAATATGTATATACATCCACTAAAAACTGAGATCCTGAGTCAATGTTTTATAGCAAATAGGTGCTAGTTCCATTAGAAACACATATCTGATATTCCCCAAGTTACTATACTCCTGTGTTAGCAGCTTGCCTGGAATCACTTGAAGGTGATGAAGCTTAGCACACTAATTTTCACTGTCCCTATTTTCCATGTTCTCTTACTGCATAGCAGATCACATTCCCAAGCTTTGGGGACCCTGGGAATGGTCATTTCTTGTATATATCTATTAAATTAAACTAAACGTGGCTGAGGATGCCTCTGTCTTGTAAGTACCTATGTAATGAATGGTAGCCTAGCTTAGTATATAAACTAAATTAGTAGTATACCTTTGTATCAAAAAGCTGAACTCCAGCTCATCATAGCAGCTGAGTGTCAGTCAATCACAGGCAGACAACTCATCATACCTAGTCCAAGTAAGGGAAGAAACTGAGCTGTAATGAAACAAATTGTATCTTACTTCCATATCCATACATAAATTCTTCCTGTCCCTTGTACGTAAGAGCTCTTTGAACATATTCTGTTTCTGAGGACTGCCAAATTTAGCATTCAGCAATCATTCTTTGCTCAATTAAACCATGTTAAATTTAATTTTTAGAAAATTATTCTCTTAACATATCCCAAACTTGGCCTTGAACTTCCTCATTCTTTCCCCTCTAAATTTCATTAACAGTAAAGACTAGGATAAATAAAGACATATGAGGCTATCAATAATCTATAATATTTATAATTTATTTGGCATCTACCATGTACCAGATGTCTTAATATTTTCCTCTAATTCTCTTAAAAGTACTAACTATGAGAAGGGCCTTGGGAAATCAGAAAACGGTTTGCAAAAGGGGGTGGTTTGTCAGGTAAGCCATGAAAGATGAGTAGGAGTTAGGTGAGATGAAGTATGGGGTGGGACCTCGGGCAGGTGTTCCATACAAAGAGAACAGAATATGAAAAGGCGTGAGGCAAGAAAGAATGTAACTAATCTGAGGAACTCATTTGAGTTTGGCTGAAAAACAGAAAGTAGAGAAAGGGTGTGAGAAAATAGGGGGAGGGATGAGAGAGGAAGTAAAGATGAAATTGGGTTGCTAAAACAGATCGAAAAGTATTTTGTAAAGGACACTGGGGAGTTTGAACTTTTTCTGCAGGCATAAGAAATTCCTATTGCATTTTTGGCATATTCCTTTAGTTAAAGTAAGGGAAATGGGTCGAAAGGAATAAACCTAAGTTATAGCTATGGAGATGGAGAAAGTATATATTGGTTCCAAAAATTCAGTAATTATTCATGCACTCCCTCAACCATTTGTGCATTCAACACATGTACTGACCGCAGACTACATAGCAGGCACTCAAAATGTTTGTTAAATAAATATGTTGAATTATCATAAATTAACTGTCATTTATTGAGCACTTAATATGTGCCAGGCACTGTGTTGAATGCTTTTCAGAAACGTTAATAGTGTCTTTTAATAGGTGAGGAAACTGATGTAAAGAGAGGTCAAGCATGCCAATGTCATATAGCTAGTAAATGGCACAGCCAGAACTTGATCTTAGGCCAGTTTGGCATCCTGTCAGATTGGCCATGTTACTTAATTAGCCACTGTTTTACACAGGTAAATTTTACTTAATATCTTTTAAAATCCAAAGAAAAAACAATAAAATATTTTGTACTAACTAAAAAGTTTGCTTTTATCAGCTACATGTATGCCAATTGCTCTGGATTTCTAAAAAAGTTGTCTTTGCTTTGTAGATGAGGAATAATTTTATATATCTCTACACGAGCACTTGAGAGTCTCAAATAAATTTTCGAAACTAACATAGATGATATTAGAGGTTTTTTTATTTGACTTTTCCCATTTTGTTTCTATCCTTTATTAATATTAATAAAGGTTATATTCAAAAGAGTAATTTTATTTTGAAATACGAGAGAGGAAAATGCATGCTTTAATAATGTCAGAGTTTCCAGGAGAAGATATTGTGAGCTTGTTCATCTAAATACATTTTATTTGGGGTTCAGTATGAATTTTCAAAAGATGTTTTTCAGATAAGAAAGCAGTAATTCAAACACAATTATATAAACAAGAAGATCAGAGGGGAATTATCCTGAAGGGTATAAAATGAACCAAGAGCTTTCAGTCTGGGTCATCTCAGCATCCACTCACCTATGCAAAGCAAGGTAGGTGTCTATACTAAGAAGGCTTTGTGAAATAAAATGTTCTTATGCTAATTTTCTTTCATTTTAAATTATTTTAAAATGGCAAATGCTGAGATATAATTTCCGTTAGTAGGCTCTAAAAATTTTAATTATTGCTCCAAATTGTTTAATTTAGTGGATAAAGGTGAGTGAACTACATACATAAGGATATGAAAAAAAAGTATTAACTTAAAGGAAGAGAAACAACTGGTCAGCTCCCTAATGAAGAATAACTTATATGCATGGATTTCTTCTATTTGCATTTTGACTTAAATATTTTATCAATTGAATAATCTGCATATTAAATTCTCTCAATTATTAGTATTACTGTACTAATAATCATCTTTGATAAAAATGTACTTCTGGGAAATGGCAGTAAATTCAGTTTTGAGTACCTGCAGGGGTAAAATACTCTATATTACAAAGTCTTTTCAGTATTTAATGCCTAAACCCCCTTGGATAGTATCCAGCACACACACCTGCTGTGGAGTATATTTTACTCCCAAGAGAAATATGCTGCCTTAGTGACGTTCCAGGATTGTTCCCAAGATGAACAATTGACAGTTTTCATAAGATGGTAAGAAATTTGGAGAGAAAAGATTGATGAAGGAGATTAGCAAAACAGAGAGGAATGTACTTAGTAAGAACAAAAGTAGTGAGCGCAAAAAGAAGAAAAGAAAGGTGAAGGAGGGGATGAAGGAAAAAACATATTTGGAATAAGAAGATATGTTGAAATGGGGACATATATGGTCAGGTATCTAAAGAAGGCATCTGATTATTTAGGGACCACCTGAAATCAGGCCTTCTGTGTTTAAATGCTCAATAAATTATTCATGGTGATTTCGGAATAGGCAATTAGGTTGCAGAAATGAGAACCCAGGTGACAAGAAAGAAGAAGTTGTGAAAGATCATATAGAAAGGTATTAACTAACACTAAGTTAGATAGGGTTATATAACTAGATGAGGGCTGTCCAAAAGCATCCAGCCATGTAATGTGAAAAATAGTATTAACAACAGATACTTTCCAGACAGCCCTAGCATGATCTTTCTTATGTAGAATGCCAAATGCTTCACTTGCATTGACTTATTCTTTTTATGATTTCAGGAAGGGGAATATGGAAAAATGAGGGCATGAAGATATTAAATTGTTGAGTTACACAAAACTGCAGTTAAATCTGAAAGAATTCTAGATCACTAATGCTTAGCAAACAGTGTCAGGGATCTGACACTAATTTATCATATAGAATCACAGACTATTTGTCCTCCACAAATCATCATGACTATCTTCTGGTTCTAAGTCTTCCTTTTATAGGTGAGGAAATTGAGGTCCAGGAAGATTATGTGGTGCAGTTTTACTATTTGCCATAAAGAAGTAAAGGAGAAGGAATCATCCCCACTTTCTTTATAGCCATAAAGTTGTATGGCTACTGTGGCTGATAATTCAGCATGCTTAGATTTTGCTATTGTTAGTTTAGAGTTCTATTTTTATAAGAGAAACTTCAAAAAATATATAGTCTATAATGAATAGTGAATATGCCAATAATGGGAAAAAGTTTCAAAACAGTTTTTCATTCCACATTTTAAAAAGGGTAAAGTGTACTTGTCTCTTTCCATTTTACAGACAGATTCTATATTTTAGTCAATTTCTCATAGATCCAAGTAAGAATTTTGTTCCTTAATTTCTAGATTAATATTCTCATTACTAGATCACTACAAATCTATATTATCTAGAATCATAGAGCTAGAAGTTAAAATGTGCGAAGTTAATTATCTCCTATCATGAATACTCAGTAGCTGGCTGTGTAGCTGGGTAAGAGCTATTAGGTAATGATTGTGATGAATGAGTATTTGACATCATTTACCTGGTTGGCATTTTTAAGGCCCTACAGAGGAGAGGCTTTTTTAGTTTTATGGCTCTAAAATACTGGAACCAACTCTATCCCACAGAAGGAGCTCACTTTTGAGAACCACTTCTCACTAATACCAAACTCCATGAATAAGGAATTCTGAGGTTTTTGCTCCCAAAAATACAAAACAAAATACAAAAACCTTCAAAGAAGGCACGAATATACAACATTTTATTTAAAAGAGTTCACCATAAAACCCTTTTTATTTTAACCTTTAACACTGAAAAGACTTCCTAAAATGGGTTAGTTCACTTCCTCATCTATTTAGAAGTAAGTATAGTTAAACATATGGAAATATTTAATAAATGCAGGTCTCAGGGTCATAATTTGGATTATTTTAGAGCAGATGGAACAATATATATTTGTATTATTTATATTCACACTTAGTTCCCGCACTAGACTGTATCCTTTTAGGTAAAAGACCACATCCTATCCATTTGTGTTTCTCTGTGTCTGGCTCCGGTGCTCTATGTATGTCTGTCTAATTCAGCGGTTCTCAACTGTATTAAACTGTATTAAAGGGCTGCGGCCTTAGGAAGGTTGAGAACCACTGGTCTAATTTATCTTCCAGTCTCATTCCAGGAGTAGGAGATTGGTGAAATCATCGCTACACTCCAAAATTTGGCATTTAAAAGAAATCTCTGGTAACGTGTGTGATGTGATTTTCATGGTTTCTTATAAATTGACTGAAAACAAATTCTGGTTAACTGAGGCTGAGTCTATGAGGATTTAGTTAACAGAGGTTTTATAATATGCAGCTTAAAGGCAGTGTTGGGATATAATTTAAAGAAATATTGATACTTTTCTTGGTGATTAAATAAAAATGTTTAGTGAGTTATAATTTATTTAATAAAACAAGCAAATAAGTTTATGTTCATAGATAACAATACTACTCCATTAAGGTATATATTTTCTTTACTAACAGTGAAACTTAAGAAAAAAAAAAAAAACCAAACATACCTAGCTAGCTGTACAATATTTGTAAGACACAAAAATCTTCTTAATCTTTGAAGTGATCAGATTACATGCAAGAGTCTGAAATTTGATTACCCTCCCTCACTAGTAGAACTAAAATAATTATGTCATAACATTATCCAGATCATTATGATGTCCAGTGGATATTGAACAAGTTCTCCAGCAGACAGTCTCTACGGAAACGCATGTCCCACTGCCCGGGCACTGCCCAGCCTCTGTTGTCTTCTATGCAGCTAGAGATTATTTAACATTCCTGCTAACCCACAATGGAGCTGACGTCCTTGACTGTATTATTCTTGTCATGTCAACTGATTTTTTTTTTTTTTTACCTCTATACTCTTTTTAAAATAATGAATTCTATACACCTTCTGTGTAAGATAATCTTTTATTTTTTTCCCACTCTACTTATTTCAGCTGTAAAGGAATATTCTAAGGGATCAAAAGGAGGTGGGGAACGGGGAGCAGTGAGTTAGCCCCTTAACAACAGTGGGGATTTTAGTTGACCATTCCTGGACTTCCTTTAGCTTCATAGTGTCTTCCTTGACAGCTAACAGATAGAATTATTAGTATATGCAAGATTATATGCATGGGATGGTATTCAAGTTTGGTTAGGCTTTTTCTTGATTTCTTTGCCCTTTCTGATTATAACCAAATAGTTGGGTTTTTTTTTTTTTTTTTTTTTTTTTTTTCCATAAGCTGTTGACCCAAAGATTTTAGGAAAGTGCAGTTCTGGGAAAGCCCTTCTTTTTTTTTTTTTTTTTTGAAAACCCTTCTTGAATGTAACTGTTAATTTACTTCTTCTAATCATAAAGGAAAGTATTTGTACTATTTATCCACCGAATGCATTATTTTACAGTTAGTTAACTTGCACATCTGTGCCATTTTTCTGTCGTGGTGTTTCAGACTTGCCATTTCACTGCTCAGTGGAGCTTAGTGGAGCTTACAAGCAGAATCTTCACTATATGAGCTCCTACACTATGAGGTATGTGGATCATTGTGAATGCTGGAAAGTTATTGAGAGTATTACATATGTAAAACCCCTAATGGGACCTACGACAAAGCAGGCATTCAATAAACGGTTGCTGTTATTATTATTACTGGGTGTGCGTGTGTGTATGTGTGCTCTTTTCAAATGTTCCTTTTGTGTGTCCTGAAAAAATACATGTAAAAGGTTCCTTAATTTTACCCTTGATTTAGCATGACTGCTACCTTCCTGAAAGCCATGCTTTTTGGCCTTGCATATGGGCAAGCAATGTCATTTTGTGTTCCAACTGAGTATATGATGCACGTTGAAAGGAGAGAGTGTGCCTATTGCCTAACCATCAACACCACCATCTGTGCTGGATATTGTATGACACGGGTATGTAGTTCATCTCACTTCTTTCAGCTGTAAATTATATAAACCCTGAAGCAGTCTATTTCTATCTAAAAAGGAAAGGAGATAAATCACAACCTATTTCCCCAAATCTAATGCTTATTGGCTTCTTAGAAGTAGAGTGCTGGGGTTATAATATTATGTGGATCTACTCAGCACAATGGATACAGATAATTTTATAACAGTTTTATGTCCCAGATTTATTTAAACTGTCTTCTCACGAACAAGGATGAAAGAGAGGAGAGTGTCACTTTTGTCTCTGTGGGATTCGGGGTGGTTGTGTTAAATTAGTATTGGGGAATAGGGCTATGGAATCCTTTCCCTGTTGTATTTGTGACAGAAGAATATAAGTGAATTGATTTTTATGTTTCCATTATCTGTGTGTTTCCTAAAGTCCTATGACATTATGCTCTCTTCTGTTCTTTCCTCAGGATATCAATGGCAAACTCTTTCTTCCCAAATATGCCCTGTCCCAGAATGTTTGTACATACAGAGACTTCATCTATAGGACTGTAGAAATACCAGGATGCCCCCACCATGTTGCTCCTTACTTTTCCTATCCTGTTGCTATAAGCTGTAAGTGTGGCAAATGTAATACTGACTACAGTGACTGTATACATGAGGTCATCAAGACAAACTACTGTACTAAACCTCAGAAGTCTCATTTAGTGGGACTTTCTGTTTAACATTAAGAGCAATAGAATTTGCAATTTGGATAAATGTGTTTGGCTAGATTAAAACTAATAAAATATCATTATGTTTCACAATGCCTTGTGTACATTTTAAGTACCGTTTAATCCATACTTATACACACAAAGGCATTAGAAAGCTTAAGGAATTTTGGAAGAAAAGGTAAATGAATGATCCTTTCAAACTCAGATGAAGAATGGTTTTCACATGAAGGGCAGAGTAGAGAAAAAATGGAGAACACGGACATGAAATGTTAATAAAAGGTAGTTTTTTTTTTTTGAGACAAAGTTGCTGTGTCATCTAGACTAGAGTGCTGTGGGGTCAGCCTAACTCACAGCAACCTGAAACTTCTGGGTTCAAGCAATCCTCCTGCTTCAGCCTCCCAAGTAGCTGAGACTATAGGTACCTGCCACAATGCCTGGCTATTTTTTTCTATTTTTAGTAGAGAGGAGGTTTCATTCTTACTCAGGCTGATCTTGAACTGCACTCAAGCAATCCTCCTGCTTTCGCCTCCCAGAGTGCTGGGATTACAGGTGTGAGTCACTGCACCTGGCCATGAAAGCTAGTTTTGAGCAGGCTCTCCTAACAGAGGGTGGAAGGTTTGTCCTGACATAGAAATAAGAATATGGGACCACTACACAGTTATGAAAAGAGGGTAATATGGTCATAAGTTGAAGGGACACATGTGTCAGGGTACTTGAAACACTCACTTCCGAAGGATAGAACCAAGGCTGAAGTGGAGGTGGTGAGTAAGGAATGTGTGGAATCTATAATACAATATTCTAGTCATTCAAATGTACTGGATATAACTCCACCAAAACTCATAAAGATTACAGGAACTATTCTCTTTAATGTAATTACTTGGTGGGTCAACTGACCTATGAAAGTTATATCCCAAAAGGTCAATTTACAAAGCCTAGAAAAGAGGCCATGATCATTTTACATGTGGAAGTCTAAATCCTTCATAGTCCTTCAAGTAACAGGAGATACTTTCCAGCATTTATAACAAAAGCAACTTGTACACTGTTTTGACTTTTGATGTCATGAAAAACTAGCATGATTATAAAATGTTTTAGGGACAGGGAAAGAGTGCTAAGGGATTTAATAGAGTAGAATTATCCTAAATTCAAATCTAAACCTTCATCAATATTGAAAAACTGTTTTCTGGTAAATGTACTTTGTAAGCAGCTGTTTATTTTTCTTTTCCTTCCTTAGGTACTCTTTCATGAGAGTTTGGTTTCAAAAGATGCTTGAAGTGAGACAAGCCTAGTACCATGCAGAATTAATTTTGAAAATATTATTTCTCCTTGCCACCATCAATGTCAGTAGGACCAGTTTCCTGGTTAAATTTAGCTGGGCATCTTGTAAATGCCTGCATGCTGTCAGTGCCTGGGGTGGTGGTGATGAGGTGCAGGGGGATTAGTACAAAGCCTGCAGTGTGCCAATAGGGAGGGAAGAGTTGTATAGTTACATATAAAAGTCAGTAACCCACATTATTTTTACCTCAATATCAAAGTTGATAATTGTGTGGTCTCTTAATATTTATCTGATAACACAGACATTAAAATCTACATATCACTTAAAACTGTATATAAAATACAGTATAGAGAGTATAGAGAGTTAATTAATGAATTAAAAATCTAATGTTCAAACCTAAATGGCATTAGTCATAACTGACTTAAATGGATTCTGAAAAAAGTTTTTTCAAGGATTTAAACTATGAAAAGGCTAGGAGGTTTAGGGAAGTCCCTGTAAACAGTCTAGATCAGAAGATAATACTGAAATGGGCTTCCTCAATCTGCAGGGAGGAGGCTAGCCCTGGATGCAGGGGTGCAGTGGGCCTATACCATCATGGGCCATGGAATCAATCAGGAAGCACCTCACAGATAATTTATTTCCTCCCACTGAAGGAAGTCCATTTGGATTAAATGCATATGTGAATTAACAGACTGTCCCTGATTTATGATGATTCAACTTACAATTTGTCAACATTATGATGGATTTATCTGGATGTAACCCACTTGTAAGAGGAGCATCTGTAGCATCTGTATATTAAATTGTTGTTGAAAGTGGAGTTGTTAGAGAATTCTTAGGATGGAGCTTAGGAATTGGGAATGACTAAAAATTTGCCTCAACTGAATCTAGAAACTTGGGTATAGGGAAATACTATTTTGGAGGGTTTGGGTAGAAGGAGAGTGAATAGCGTGCTTAGAAAAGGGAAGGCAAAGAATCATTGTGTGTGTGATAGGAGAAGGATGGAAACTGGAATATCTTCTGAGGAGATCTTTAATTCAACCCAAAGTTTAAAAAGGGCAGTTCTTGGCAGAGGAAATTTGAGACTCAGTTCTAAAAAAAAAAAGCCTCTTTCATTTATCATTTGACTCTGAAATATAAGGAAATTCTAGTAATAGAAACTCTTTTATATAATAAAAGTCTAAGTACAATAAAAATTCTTTCATGAAGGTACCGTATATACTCGAGTATAAGCCAAGTTTTTCTGGCACAAAATTTGTGCCGAAAAACCCGAACTTGGCACAAATTTTGTGCCAAAAAAACTCGGCTTATACTTGAGTATATACGGTAATTTCCATTCTAACTCTATCATTCAATACTGTATTTTTCCCATCTCTCTTGGGTAGTTCTCATTTATCTTTTAAGACAACTGTCTCACTTTCTTTACTTCTCTTTTCTGTTGCCCTTCTTCCACCTGCTATTTTTGGTTACTTAGCGTCCATGTTCCTTCTTCTGGTAGATGTACCTTAATTTTCATTTGGGGATTCTCCTCATTCCTACTTTGAGTTCAAGTGGTTTCAGTGGAGTAATGGGGTTGGGCATCTACTTCTGGCTCAACCAAACCAGGGCTGCTGGAAAAGGAGTGGGAGGCCTGTTAGGGTTCCTAAATTGATAGAACGTGAGCCTGGAGCCACGGCTGGCCATCTTCGGCATCTCTTAAAAACAGCTTGCCCAAGAACAAAGCCAACCTAGAGGAGCGCAAGAGAGACTGAGGGGAGAGAGACATTTGATATCCTTTGCGTCTAAGCCAAAGCCAGCTTCACCTCTTAAAAAACTATACTTTTCTGTTTAACTAGAGTTGGGTTTCTGACACTCGCAACTGAAAAGCACTAACTGAGTCAGCATTTCCCCCACTAGTTTCAGGAGATGCTTGTAATTCCATCCCTCATCTTCCCAGGACCTTGCCATTTCCTCTCCTATCTTCTTTCGCTTCCTCTTTCTTGGCTCCTCCCCAGTTTGAGGCATTCTTCAATTTTTTTCTCTTCTTAAAAAAAGGCAAAACAAGCAAAGAACCCTCCCCTGACCCTGTGCAACAACCTAGTTATTTACCCCTCTCTCATTGACCTTAGGTCAATGATGACACCCTTTAAGTATAGTTTAATAGGATTTTTATCTCTTCATCTCTTGACATGCCCACTTTGAATGTTCCCATGCTTTCTCCATTTCAGAGACTTCCTACAGGCTGTTTCCCAGCAATCTCCTTTTTTTCTCTACTCCTGCTACTTTTGACTTGGCTAATTAGAATGGCTAATTAGAATGGCTTCTTCAGGACTCAGTTTAGAGACCCCAACATTTAAGAAATCTCTCTTCCTTGACCAACTTCCCTAAGCTTGAGTGGACTATTTCTGGGTTAATGACTCTCACAGCACTATCTCATGGTAATATACTGCTTGTTTTTCTCTGCAGTAAGCTCCTTGGCAGCAGAGACTTGTCTTGCCCATTTTAGCATACCAGTATTTTTATAGTTTTTCCAAATGCACAAAATGTTAACCCCCAAAGTTAAAAAAATTTTTTTTTTCAATATTATTGTGGGTGGCATCTTATAAGGTAGAGCAGGCTCAGAGAAACCATGGGGTTTTGATACATTCCCAAGTCTTTTAATTCAAAGACTTTAAAGTCTTTGAATTAAAATAGAATTGGGAATGTATCAAAAGTTATTCATTAATTCAGCAAATGTGTGTATTCAAATACACAAGTGGTATATACCAAAATTTTTCAGATAGGCATGATTTCTAGAAAACTGTTTGATTAACAAAAACTTCCTTTGTCAGAATATTAATATAATGATTATAAATAATATTCACTGGTTGCTAGTATGTTAAGCACTTATATTAGTTTCTTTTAATTTAATTTAAATTCCTTCCAGTTAATAGAAGTTAAAACATCTTAAATTATACAGAAAAAACAAACAAACCCAAAGCAAATACAAAACCCTTGGAAGGTATTAAGTAAAAACTTTGTGACATCAGCATGGATTATGCTTTGCAGCATTCAGGACATGTTACTTCTATTCTTCATGCTTCCCCTGTCCCCAGGAGATAATTATCTGAACAGAGAGTTGTGGAATGTATTTAATGCGTATACAAGAATAAAAACATTCTGTTTTGCTGTAGTCTTTTCTCCTTTTAAAGGACACCTTATAGGTGTACTTTATAGTAAAAAAATGAAAAGTCATGTTGAAAAAAGTAGAAATTTTCTGTTTCTCTTAAAACATAACTTAGTTTTTGCATCTATGTATATGGTGAACTACATTTCTAGATTTTCATATATTGAGCCATTCTTGTATCTCTGAGATGAAGTCCACTTGGCTGTGGTAAAATTTTTTTTTATGTACTACTGCATTCAGTTTCCTAAAATTTTATTGAGAATTTTTACATCTATATTCATAAGGGGTATTTACATCTATATTCATAAGTTGTGTCCTTTCCTTGGTAACAGGGTAATATTGGCTTCATAGAACAAGTTGGGGAAGATTCCATTTTTCTCAAAGCTGTGGAATAATCTCTGCAGTATAGGTATAAGTTCCTCTTTGTAAGTTTGGTAAAATTCAGTTGTAAAACCATGTGGTCTGGGATAGTTTTTAGATGGAAGATTTTTTTATTGCTGCTTAAATTTTGGTGTTTTATATTGGTCTGTTCAGGAGTTCTGTTTTTTCCTGATTAAGCCTGTGTTTCTGAGAATTTGTCCATTTCCTCCACATTTTCTAGTTTATGAGCATAGAGATTTTTATAGTGTTCTGAGATGATGTTTTATATTTCCATGATAGCTATTGTGACTTCTCCTTTTTCATTTTTAATTGAACTCATTAGAATCCTTTCTTTTCTGTTTCTAGTTAATCTAGTTAATTCATTTAGTTCTGCTCTGATTTTGGTTATTTCTTTTCTTCTGGGTTTGGGATTGATTTTCTCTTCCTTTTCGATTTTTTTGAGATAATTCATTAAATTGTTGATTTGTGATTTTTCTGTCTTTTGGATATTGGCATTTAAGGCAACAAGTTTTCCTCTCAGGTGAGTTTTCTTGTATCAAAAGTTTTGATAACTTTTGTCTCCATTGTCATTTTGTTTGAAGAATCTTTTGATTTTCATCTTTATCACTTCATTAACCCAACTATCATTCAGCATTAGATTGTTTAATTCCCATGATTTTGTGTGAGGATGAATGTTTCTGTTGAAAGTGATTTCTAGATTCATTCCTCTGTGGTTTCAGAAGATACAAGGTATAATTTTTATTTTTTGAATATTTTGTGAGACAGGTTTTGTGGCCTAGTATGTGATCAATCTTAAGAGAATATTCCATGTGCTGCTGAGAAGAATGTATATTTAGTCATTTTTGGGTAGAATGTTATGTAAATGTCTGTTAGGTCCCTTTGTTCTAGAGTTCTGATTAGGTCCATTGCTTCTTTGTTTATTTTATATTTAGAGGATCTGTCCTGATCTGTCAAGAGGGTGTTGAAGTCACAAGCAAATATGGTGTTTTTATTTAGTTTGAGTAAAGTTTACTTTACAAATCTGGGTGCTCCAATGTTGGTTGCATAAATGTTTCTTCTTGTTGGACTATTCCCATCACTGTTATATAGTGACAGTCTTTTTCTTTCTTTACTTGTGTTGAATTCAAGTCTATGCTGTCTGATATGAAAATGGTATAGTATGATCCTTTCAATCAGTGTGGAAAAGGCATTTGACAAATTTCAGCACCTTTTCATGAGAAGAACAATTAACAAAATTGGTATAGATGGGACATTGCTCAAAATTGTAAAGGTTATATATGACACATCTACAACCAATATCATATTCAATGGGGAAAAATTAAAAGCACTCCCATTTAGAACTGAAACTAGACAAGGTTGCCTACTTTCACCACTTTTATTCAAACAATGCTGAAAGTTCTTGCCAGAATAATCAGGCAAGAGAAGAAAACCAAGGAGGTCCAATTAGGGAAAGAAGAGATCAAACTATTGCTCTTTGCAGATGATGTGATCTTATATCTAGAAAACCTGAAAGATTCAACTAAGAGACTCTTGGAATTAATAAATAAATTCAGGATAGTCTCAGGTTACAAAATCAATGTACACAAATCAGTATCTTTCATATACACCAACAACAGTTAAGAATCAAATCAAAGATGTAGTATCTTTCATAGAAGCAACAAAAAAAAATTACCTAGGAATATACTTAATAAACAAGATGAAAGAGGAGATATAAGGAGAATTATGAAACACTGAGGAAAGACATTTCAGAAGATGTAAACAGATGGAAAAATATATCATGCTCATGCATTGGTAGAATCAACATTGCTAAAATGGCTATCCTACACAAAGTGATTTAAAGATTCAATGCAATGCATTAAAATACCCAATTCCATTTTTTACACATCTAAAAAAAGTAGTTCTACACTTTGCATGGAATCAGAAAAGAACCCAAATAACCAATGCAACCTTATGTAATAAGAACAAAGTGGGAGGCATCACTTTACCAGACCTAAAGCAATACTGTAAGGCTATAGTAATCAAAACAACTTGGTACTGGCACAAAAACAGAGACATAGACCTAGGGGTCAGAGTGAAGAACCCAGAGGTGAAAATATCTTCGTATTCTATTTGATTTTTGATAAACAGATAAAATATACACTGTGGGAAATAATACTTATTCAATAAATGGTGCTGGGAAAATTGGATAGCCACATGTAAAAGACAGAAACAGAAATTTTCCACTCACAAAAATTAATACACAATGGATAAATGATATAAATCTTAGTCAGGAAACTATAAGAATTTTAGAAGAAAATATTGGAAAAACTCTTAAAGATATTAGCCTAGGCAAAGAGTTCATAAAAAAGATCCCAAAAGCAATCACAGCAACAACCAAAATAAATAAATGGGACCTAATCAAATTAAAAAGCCTTTGTATAGCTAAGTACACAATCCAAAAAGCAAATAGACAATCAATAGAATGGGAGAAAATATTCACATGCTATACGTCTGACCACGGACGAGTAAACAGAATCTACAAGAACTCAAGCAAATCATTAAGAAACAACCAAACCACCCCATTAAAAAGTGGGCAAAGACATGAACAGAAACTTTTTGAATGAAGATATACTAATGGCCAACAAACTTATGAAAAACATGCTCAACATCTCTGACCAATAGGGAAGTGTACATCAAACCCTTAATGAAATATGACCTAACTCCAATGAGAATGGCTTGTATTAAAAAGTCCCCCCAAAAAAGATGCTGGCATGGATATAGAGAGAAAGAAACTCTTTTAAACTGTTGGTGGGACTTCAAACTAGTACAACTTCTATGGAAAATTATGCAGAGATACCTGAAAGAACTTATGAGAACAATGAGTCTACTTACCATTTGATCCAGCAATCTGACTGCTGGATATATACTCAAAGGAAAAAGCATCATTTTATAAAAAGGACATCTACATTCAAATGTTCACAGCAGCACAAGTCACAAGCAAAGACCTGGAAACAACCCAAGTACCTGCCAATACATGAATGGTTAATAAAATGTGGTAAATGCAAAAAACTCCAGTAATATCTTTTGTGACAACCTAGATGGAACAGAAAACCATTCTTTAAGTGAGATATTACAAGAATGTTGAAAGAAACACATGTACTCAATACCAAATAGAACCAATTGACTAATGCTTAAGTGTATGTACGGATGTAAATCTCAATGAAAGCCAAGCTGGGTGGGGAGGGGGTAGGAAAATTCACACCTATTTGGTATAGTGCACACTGTCTGGGTGAGGTGGATATTTACAACTTTGGCTCGATCTGAAACAAAATATGAAAATAAAACATGCATGCTCCCTAATACTCTGAAATTAAAATATACACAACCTAGAAAAATTTGATTTTGATGTGCCCAAATTAAGGTGATTTGGTTAATTTACTAGTTTCACTAGTGGCCATAAGTTCTCTTTCTCAGGGATGAGGGAAATGGAGTTTTCAAAATTGAGATGCTTCTGGTGAAAGAGGGCATAAAGGGAGCCATGAACCAGGAAAGGTAGGGTATAGTACACATACTGAAGCCCCCTTGGGGCCATGGAAACCAAAATTTTCCCACAGTAGGAGGGTGCCTCTTCCTTTTAATCTCTGATAACCTTTTATCAGAAGGGAAAACATGCTATGTCCTTCACTACCATTTTCCCACCAGCATCCCATTCTCACCTAGCCACAAATCTGTAAGCACTGTTCACAAGGTAACAACCACTGTTCCCAACTGCATAGGGAACCACCATGGACTCTGCATCTGTGTGCAATTTTACAGAGTGAATTAGATAACAAAGGAACAATTCTTGAGAAAAGAGGTATGATATGAGCGCAATATTAATTAAAATTTAGCTTCAGTTCTTTAGTATCTATGGATTCTGCATCCATGGATTCAAATAAGTAAATATCTAATAAACTCATTTAGCTTCCCAAGCTGGACTTGTCTGAATCATTCTTTGGTGGAGTTCTCAGTGCCATCCCAGTTTGGAAGGTGGTTTTTCTGTACCATCCTGGGATTTTCCCAAAATACACTCCAGTGCTGAAATGGCTATAGTAACCACAGGTTTAAGGAACTTAAGACTCAGTCCCCCCTTTGAATGCTTTTAAAGCCCTCTGAAGAAGGATGGGTACACACAGGCCAGGCTGATAAAACTGAATAAATACCCAAACTCTTCAGTGCTCAGATGCTGATGAACATCCACAGTATCAAGAACATTCAGGAAAATATGACCTCACCAAATGGGATAAAGAAGGTGCCAGTAACAACCCTGGAGTGACAGAGATATGTGACTTCTCTGACAAAGAATTAAAAATAGCTGTTTTGAGGAAGCTCAATGATTTTCAAGTAAACATAAACAAGTTAATTCAGAAATTTATCAAGAAATTTAACAAAGAGATTGAAATAATAAAAGATGGAGCTAAAAATACAGTTGATGAAATGAAAAATGAATTAGAATGTCTCGATAGCAGGATTGACCACATAGAAGAATTAATGAATTTGAAGACAAGATATTTAAAAATACAAAGGCAAAGGAGGAAAAAGAAAAAAAAGGAATGAAGTATACTTAGAATATCTAGAAAATAGCCTAAGAAGGGAAAATCTATGAGTTATTGGCCTTGAAGAAATAGAGAGAAAGAGATAGGGGTAGGAAATTTATTTAAGGAAATAACAGAGAACTTTCCAAACCTAGGGAAAGGAAAAACTCAGGTACAAAACAGTCAAAGAACAACAAGGGACCTCACCTATTGTGCACAATGCAATGGTACATTTCAAATCTATTAAGATTAAAGTATAAATGTCTGACCACAACAAATAAATAAGTGAAGTGACAGTTATATTAATCAGTTTGATGTAGGCATTCCACATTCTATATCAAATCAGCACACTGTACCCCATATATGTACACAGTTATGATTTAATAATAATAAAAAAAGAACAAAGAACACCAAGCAGATTTAACCCAAATAAGACTACCTAAGGCATAAAATAATTAAACTTGCAAAGGTCAAGAACAAAAAAAGGATCCTCAAAGCTACAAGAGAAAAGGAGTTCCAATATAGGCAACAGAAGGCAGCAGATTTCTCAGTAAACCTTACAGGCCAGGAGAGACATGTTCAAAGTGCTAAAGAAATCAGACATTTAGATATCTTTTTTGGTGAAGAGTCTTTTTTATTTTTTATTTTTTTATTAATAGTAAATCATAGCTATGTACATTAATGCAATCATGGGACACCATACACTGGTTTTATAAACAGTTTGACACATTTTCATCACACTGGTTAACATAACCTTCCTGGCATTTTGTTAGTTATTGTGTTAAGATAATTATATTCTACATATAAAAGGAACCACAAGGTGATAGAACTGTATGCCAACCATAGGACATGTGCACAAATATTCACAACGGAACTAGCTTAATAGCCCCAAACTGGAAATATCCCATTAACATTGCACATGATGTCCTTAAGTATATTTGTGCAATGAATTTCTGTACGGGAATGAGAATGAAAAAACTACAGCTATATGTAGCAGCATCCATGAGTCTCACAAACACTGTTGAGTAAAAGCACAAACAAATGGGCATCAAAGGAACTCAGTAAATTTCACCCTGAATATGACTTCCTGGCATAAATAATAATTTGAATTGAAGGCCCTTCAAGGTCAAGAAACACTGGAGGAGGGGAGAAGGGGATGGGTGTGCTCCCACTTAAGGGGCACAAGGTTACCGCATGGGACACCTCCTGGGGGCCGAATACAATTAGAAGAGGAACTTTACCTGACAAATGCAAATAGTGTAACCTAATTCTTTGTACCCTCAATAAACCTGAAACAATAAAATAAAATAAATAAATAAAAATCATTAAACAAACAAACAAACAAAAAAAAGTGCTAAAGAAAAAGCAAAAACCATTCATCTGAGAAAATCTATCCTTTAAGCACAAAGGAGAAATAAAGACTTTCCCAGACAAACAAAAGCTAAGGGAATTCCTCATCACCAGACATGCCTAAAAAAAAAAAAAAAAAAAAAAAAAAATGCTTAAGGGAGTTCTTCAATATGCAAGAAATGGATGCTAACATGTGTTTAAAAATCATTTGAATATGTAAAATTCACTGGTGAAAAATAAGATTACAGACAAGTTCATAATTTTGTAATGCTGTAATTGTGGTATGTAAACCATTCATGTTTAGAATGGAGGCTAAAAGAAAAATCTATCAAAAATAATAGCTATAAAAATTCATTAATAAGCAATGCATTAATCATTAATTTGTATCTATAAAAAGATGTAAATTGAGACAACGAAAGAGTGGGAAAGATGGAGTTAAAGCCTAATTTTTGTTTTTTGTTTCTTTTCTTTCACTTGTGATCAAAGTTAAGTTTTATCTGTTTAAAATAACTTGTTCTTATTATAACATGCTTTTTTATAATCCATGGTAACCAAAAAGCAAAAACCTATAATAGATACACTAAAAATAAAAAGCAATAAATAAAAACATACTACTAGAGACTATCACTTACTGACAAAGACAGAAAGAAAGGAAGAGAAGACTTAAGAAAGAACCAGAAAACAAATAACAAAATAGCATTAGTAAGTTATTACTTATCAATAATAATACTGAATATAAACATAGATTAAACTCTCCAATTAAAAAAATAGAGTGGTATTAATCTGTAATCCTAGCATTTTGGGAATCTGAGGTGGGAGGATAAATTGGGCCTAGGAGGTTGAGAACAGCTTGAGCAACATAATGAGAACTTTTTTCTACAAAAAATTAAAAAACTGGGCAGGTATGGTGCCATGTGTCTGTCGTCCAAGCTACCTGGGAGGCTAAGGAGGAGGATCACTTGAGCCCAGGAGTTTGAGGTTATGGTGAGCTATTATACCACCACTGCCCTTCACCCTGGGTGACAGAGTGAGACCCTGTCTCTAAAACAAATAAATAACCCCCCAGAGTGACTGAATAAATAAGAAACAAGACCCAGCTACACACGCTGTCTACAAGAAAATTATTTAACTTGTAAAGTTATATAAAATTATACACAGACTTGAAAGTGAAGGGATGGAAAAAGATTTTCCACACAAACAGAAACCAAAAAAAGAGCAGGGGTAGCTATATTTACCTCAGATAAAATAGACTTTAGGAAAAAAAAAAGTATAAAAGGAGACAAAAAAGGTCAATATATAATGACAAAGAGGTCATTTGGCAAGAAAATATAACAATTGTAAATAACATATCCATCCAATATCAGAGCACCCAAACATATAAAGGAAATACTAATAGATCTAAAGGGAGAGATAGACTGCAGCACAGTAATGACAGGGGACTTCAGCATTCCACTTTCAGCAATTGAAAGAACATTTAGATGGAAAATCAACACAGAAACTCTGGAATTAAACTACCGTCTAGATCAAATGTATCTAACAAACAGATAGAACATTTCACCTTACTGGTGCAAAATACACATTCTTCTTAGCAGCCTATGAAACATTCTTCAGGATAGACTATAAGGCCACAAAGAAAAACCTCAAAAAATTCAAAAAATTGAATCATATCAAGTTTCTTCTCAGACCACAATGGAATAAAACTAGAAACCAGTAACAAGTAATTTTGGGAACTGTGCAGATAAATAAAAATGAAACAATATGCTTCCGAATAATCAAGATCAATGAAGGCATTTAGAAGAAAATGAAAAACTTTCTTGAAAAAAATGAAAACAGAAATCTAACACACCAAAACCTATAGGATACAGTAAAAATAATAATAAGAGAAAGCACCTAGATCAAAAAAAAGTAGAAAGACTTCAAATAAACATGCCAATGAACTTGAAAGAACTAGAAAAGCAAGAAAAAGCCAAGCACAAAATTAGCAGAAGCAAAGAAATAATAAAGATCAGAACAGAAATAAATGAAATTGAGACAAAAAATACAAAAGATCAATAAAAAGTTGAATTTTTGAAAAGTAAAAGGAAAATGATAAGCCTTTCTAACTAGAAAGAAGGAAATAAAATCCAAATAAAATAAAATCAGAGATAAAAAAGGGGACATTATAACTGATATCACAGAAATACAAAAGATGCTTACAGGCCAGGCGTGGTGGCTCATGCCTATAATCCTGGCACTCTGTGGGAGGCTGAGATGGGTGGATTGCTCAGGAGCTGGAGACCAGCCTGAGAAAGAGCAAAGGTGCTTGTAGTCCCAGCGATATGGGAGGCTGAGGCAAGAGGATCTTTTGAGCCCAAGAGATTGAGGTTGCTATGAGCTATGACTTCACAGCACTCTACCCAGGGTGACAGAGTCAGACTGTATCTCCAACCAAAAAATAAACAAAAGATCCTTACACACTTGTGCATATATGCTAACAAATTGGAAAGTGTACAACAAATGGATAAACTTGGAGGTGGAGCATGATGGCAGATGGGACAGACATGTAGCCCACCTCTCCCAAGTCATCAAGTGAGAGGAAGAGGGGTCTGGACCTTTTCACTGCATGGATTATTGGTGTGGACAGACAGCTGGAGATGTGCAGCAAATTGGCAGATTGCTATATATGAGGTATAATTTAAAACCACAGACTCTGTGGTAGAGATTTTCCCTGCTTGGTCATGCTGGCCAGTGGGCCCCTCCCTCATGGAGGACAGCACCCTGCAATTCCTGGCAAAACTCAATTGACAAAAAGTTAGTCCTGAGCAGAGTGTGGCACCTGAAAGGGGAGCCACTCAGAACCACAAGGAACTTAAGCAACCCGATGGAAAATTGAAGGGAAGGGATCCTGCCTGGGAAACAGACATTTTGAATTATCCAAAATGGTGAATACCTTCCCCCAGAACAACAGTGATTAAATAGACTGGACCATTACTGGTGGGGAATACTGGTGTGGGCTGGCAGTTCAGGCTGTGCGGTGAACTGGCGGGTGGCTGGACTCAAAAGTGAGACTCTGAGCCACAAAAACTGAGGATAAGGTTTCGGTGTGCTGCAGCTGCAAGAGCTGGCAGCAGCTGCGGGTGCCAGCAGCAGCTAAAGCCAGCAGCAGCTAGCACCCTCTCCCACAGCTGGTTGCAGTCACCAGTTGCAGGAGAACGTGGGAGCAGAGTGGAAAGATTTGTGAAGCATGGACACCTGCACTGAGTTGGGAGGTTGGATAGGAGTGCTGTCTGGAACAGAGCAGCTGAGGTTCCACAACAATTAGGTAATAAACTTTTACAGAAACTCCAAAGTGGCAATAGGCCAGGTAGGGTGATTACCATGGTAACAGTATAAACTGGAGTCAGGTATAAACCTGGGAAACACTCACAGCGCCACCTGGTGTCCAGAAAGTATATTGCATTATAAATATATTCCTACGAAAGTTGATCCCTACATCATACATATAGATGTATATTTCTACATATACACAAGAATAATATTTTTGTGGTTGGTGCCTTTTCTCTCTATCTCTCTCTCTTTGTTTTTTTTCCTCACCATGTTCTTAGAGGAACTATTGTTAATTTTTATTATTTTTTATATATATATTTTTTATTTTTATTTTTTCTATTTTTAAATTTTTCTTTCTTTTTTAACATTATTATGAACACCACTTTTTTTTCCTTCACTCTTCCTTTTCTTCCCTCCTTTTGGTTTCTGAGAGTGATTACATCAAATTTTTAGAGGATTTTTGTTTGTTCATTTTGTTTGAATGTTTTTTACCTTTTTTCCCAATTATTTTACGATTATCATTTTTTATTGTAGTTGTGTATTTCTTTTTGTTGTTGTTGTTGTTCACTGTATGTCTATGTGTTTCTGATTGTGCATCTGTGGGCTTGTGTGTCTGATAGCCTTTTTATCTGTTTATTGCTCAGTTGGTCTCAATAACTTTGGGGTTTCGACCTGCAATTCTGAGCTCCCAGCACTCCCCTCCACTCTCACTCTGAGGTCTGGAGGCCTGTCCCCCAGGAGTCCAGATTCTTGGGTGATTTCACGAGGGGCATGGATAGGGCCTGGACTGCAGCTGGTCAGTGCTGATTCTGCAGCACGGGAGTGAGGAAACAATGGTCGACTGAGAGGGAATCACGCCAGAGTGGCAGTGCCCTGAAGTGCAGAGCACCAGCTATTTTGGCAACAATAAGGCCCACCCCTGGATATCCCGAAGCCACACCCCCTGTCTCCCTGGGCAACCCGAATATCCTGAAGCCACACACCCCGCCTCCCTGGGCAACCAGAGGAGGCCAGGCATCTTCTCAGATGGCAACCACCACGGAACAGATCTGGGACTGAAACACAGGCCCTGTGAGTAAAGGGTTTGCCTGAGGTGTTAACGGCTTTGGTGGAGCTCAGGGACTACAAAACACACGTGCAGAGCTGGGAAATTCCCAGGGCAGAGCTGACCCAGAGGACTGCTTTACTGAGCCTAAGACCCACCTGGTGCTCAGGGGATCATCAGCCTATAGACAAAGGAAAGCAGGAGGCTAGAGCTGACAGCTAACCGTGCTGTGAATACAAACCTGCAGTAGTAAAGATAGGGCCTGAGGCACAGGTTCTGGGAACTCAGATCAGCTCCTCTTCTACAGAGGAATTTAGAAGGGACAGAAACAAACTCCCACAAAGTTGTTCTGTTCTGCCAGTATCATCAATCAGGGGCAGAGCTGGAACTGAGTGAACACCCCCTAGCCTCCATCAAGCACCTGAGGTTGTCAGGCCTCACTGGCCCCTGCTGGATGGAGGCAGAGAGCAGCAGCCTGAATGAGCAGATACATATTTCCTTGTGATTTAGGCAGGTACAAATCTCTGGAGTATCTACTTGCTATAGACAATGGGGTCACAGCCCTGCGGGGCTATCAGTGACTGAATGTGACAGAGGTGCAAGGTGGGTAAAGAGGCATCAACCTTCCCAGACTATTCTACTTTCTGGGCGGGTCCTCGTGACTCCACGGAGCACTGAACGAAAATATTTGAGTTGTCACCCCTGTGATCCAGTTGCCAGAGACCTTTGAAACTCTCCCAACTGAGACAGGTGCTGACTGAGACAATTGATTTGGACATTTTGAACTGAGCCAATTACCTGAGGACTAGTCAGGTGGTTCCCTGGGTGTGTGGTTGCAGGAAGGTTTGATTCTACTTTTCCAATTATTGCCTATGGGGGGCTGGGTGACGTAATTGCTGGTATTTCTCCACAGCTGAGACTTCAACCCAGAATAAATGTTTCACTAGGGTCGAACAGAGACCAGCTGAAAACAAAATAGAACCACTTAGCCCCACCACACAAACAGGTCCCCAGTTTCTCACTGTATGGGTCCTCGACAAAGCCCAGGGAAAAAGTTAAATGGTGTAAAGTAATCATGGGGTGGAATCAGCGGAAAAACTCTGGTAACATAAATAACCAGAATAGATCAACCCCCCTCAAGGAAAGATATGGAAGATGTAACTGAAGATCCCATTTATAAAGAGCTGGCCAAGATGTCAGAAATCAAATTCAGAATTTGGATTGCAAACAAGATTAATTGAATGGAGGAAAATTTGGAATTAATAATTCAAAGAACACAATTCAAAAGTCAGAATTAGAAATTTGAGGAGAAATTCAAAAGTTGTCTCAAAAATTTAATGAATTAAAAGATAAAACCACCAAATATTTTGATGCACTGAAGCAAGAATTTGTAGCCCTCAAAGATCTGAAAAACATAGTAGAATCCCTCAGTAACAGAGTAGAGTAGGCAGAAGAAAAGATTTCTGACATTGAAGACAAAGCATTTGAACGCTTCAAAATTCTCACAGAGGAAGAGAAATGGAGAGCAAAAATGAATCATTCTCTCAGAGAGCTATGGAATAATTAGAAGAAGGCTAATATCCGCCTCATTGGAATCCCTGAAGTGATGAAGTGGCCTAGCAAGGCACAGAGGCCCTTCTCCATGAAATTATGAAAGAGAATTTTCCAGACATGCCAAGAGATTCTGAAATTCAGATAGCAGACAGTTTCAGAACCCCAGCACGACTCAATATGAATAAGACATCCCCCCAGGCATATCATAATTAACTTCACCAGTGGTAATATGAAGGAGAAAATTCTCAAATCAGCCAGACACAAGAAATCCATTACCTACTAAGGGAAGAATATTAGCATGACTATAGATCTCTCTGCTGAAACTTTTCAAACCAGAAGAGGGTGGTCATCAACTTTTAATCTCCTAAAGCAAAATAACTTTCAACTCTGGATCCTGTATCCAGTTAAACTGAGCTTCATTTATGATGGAGAAATTAAATACTTTAACGACATTCATATGTTGAAGAAATTTGCCATAATCAAACCAGCTCTTCAGGATATTCTCAGACCTATCCTCCATAATGACCAGCACAATCCTCTACAACAAAAGTAAACTGACTCAGAAACTTCTGATCAAACTCCAACTTCCACAATGGTGAAAGGATTAAAAATGTCCACTGGACTTTTGAAAAACTCGATATCCAAAATTTTACCAGACTTATCAATATTCTCCATTAATGTAAACAGCTTAAACTGTCCTCTAAAGAGGCACAGTTTAGCTGACTGGATACAAAAACTCAGGCTAGATATTTGCTGCATAAAAGAGTTACATCTTACTTTAAATGACTAATATAGAATTAGGATGAAAGTATGGTCCTCCATATTTCAGGCAAATGGTAATCAGAAAAAAGCAGGCATTGCAATTCTATTTGCAGACACAATAGGCTTTAAACCAACAAAAGTAAAGAAGGATAAGAATGGTCACTTCGTATTTGTTAAGGGTAATACTCAATATGATGAGATTTCAATTATGAATATTTATGCACCCAACCAGAATGCACCTCAATTTATATGAGAAACTCTAACACACATGAGCAACTTGATTTCTTCCAGCTCCATAATAGTCAGAGATTTCAACACTCCTTTGGCAGTGTTGGATAGATCCTCCAATAAGAAGATGAGCAAAGAAATTTTAGATTTAACCCTAACCATCCAGCACTTGGATTTAGCAGATATCTATAGAACATTTCATCCCAACAAAACTGAATACACATACTTCTCATTAGCCCATGGAACATACTCCAAAATCAATCACATCTTAGGGCACAAGTCTAACCTCAGTAAATTTAAAGGAATAGAAATTATTCTCTGCATCTTCTTAGACCACCATGGAAAAAATTTGAACTCAGTAACAACAGGAATCTGCATACTCATACAAAAACATGGAAGTTAAATAACCTTATGCTGAATGATAGCTGGGTCAGAGATGAGATCAAGAAGGAAATCGCCAAATCTTTGGAACAAAATGACAATGAAGACACGAATTATAAGAACCTCTGATAAAGGCAGTCCTAAGAGGGAAATTTAAGCACTGCAAGCCTTCCTCAAGAGAATGGAAAGAGAAGAAGTTAACAGCTTAATGGGACATCTCAAGCAACTGGAAAAGGAAGAACACTCCAACGCCAAACCCAGTAGAAGAAAAGAAATAACCAAAATTAGACCAGAATTAAATGAAATTGAAAACAGAATAATTATACAACAGATCAATAAATCAAAAAGTTGGTTTTTTGAAAAGGTCAATAAAATAGATAATTTTGGCTAACCTAACCAGGAAAAAAAAGAGTAAAATTTTAATATCATCAATCAGAAACGACAAAGACGAAATAACAACAGACTCCTCAGAATTCAAAAAATTCTTAATATTACAAGAAATTTTATTCTCAGAAATATGAAAATCTGAAGGAAATTGACCAATACCTAGAAGCACGTCACCTTCTAAGACTTAACCAGAATCGAGTGGAAATGTTGAACAGGCCTATATCAAGTTCTGAAATAGCATCAACCATATGAGATCTCCCCAAAAAGAAAAGCCGGGGACCAGATGGCTTCACGTCAGAATTCTACCAAACCTTTAGAGAGGAATTAGGACCTATATTACTCAACCTGTTCCAAAATGTAGAAAAAGAAGGAAGACTACCCAACACGTTCTATGAAGCAAACATCACCCTGATCCCCAAACCAGGAAAAGACCCAACAAGAAAAGAAAATTATAGACCAATATCACTAATGAATA
>CAUYPK010068512.1:0-61939 GCA_963574355.1 Loris lydekkerianus
CAAGATGCTGATTAAGAAGGATCACGTGAGATCCTATCTCTGGCTGGGCAAGAGACTTGAAGAGAAATTTCTCTGAATAAGACAGGCTCACGGCCTACAGACATATGAAAAAATGCTCATCATCTTTAATCATCAGAGAAATGCAAATCAAAACTACTTTGAGATATTATCTAACTCCAGTAAGATTAGCCCATATTACAAAATCCCAAGACCAGAGGTGTTGGCGTGGATGTGGAGAAAAGGGAATGCGTCTACACTGCTGGTGAGAATGCAAATTAATACATTACTTTTGGAAAGATGTTTGGAGAACACTTAGAGATCCAAAAATAGATCTGCTATTCAATCCTATAATTCCTCTACTAGGTATATACCCAGCAGACCAAAAATCACATCATAACAAGGATATTTGTACCAGAATGTTTATTGCAGCCCAATTCATAATTCCTAAGTTATGGAAAAAGCCCAAGTGCCCATCAATCCACGAATGGATCAATAAATTGTGGTATATGTACACCATGGAATATTATGCAGCCTTAAAGAAAGATGGAGACTTTACCTCATTCATGTTTACAAGGATGGAGCTAGAACATAGTCTTCTTAGTAAAGTATCTCAAGAATTGGAAGAAAAAGTATCCAATGTACTCAGCCCTACTATGAAACTAATTTTTGGCTTTCATATGAAAGCTATAACCCAGTTATAACCTAAGAATATGGGGAATGGGGAGAAGAAGGGGGTTGGATGGGTGGAGGGAAGGTGATAGGTGGGATTACACCTGCGGTGCATCTTACAAGGGTACATGTGAAACTTAGTACATGTAGAATATAATTGTCTTAATACAATAACTGAGAAAATGCCAGGAAGGCTATGTTAACCAGTGTGATGAAAATGTGTCAAACTGTTTATAAAACCAATGTATGGTGCCCCATGATCGCATTAATGTACACAGCTATTATTTAATATTAATAAAAAAAAAAGAAAAAGTCAAGTAAGTGTGGCACATATTATGTGCTCTATTCCTTTCTTGGAGCTTTACTTTGCACAGTAGTATAGTAAAGGTCTGAGAAGTACTACATTAAATGAACCTGTTCAGTTTCATTTGGCCAAGTGATTTCTACACTTTTTAAACCATGAGACACTTTTCTTACAATAGACCACAATTTCTATAGAGCATAAGTTTATAAAACCTGCTTTTGTAACTTTTACTCTCTCCTTCCTTTCATTCTTCACCATACTTCTCTGTCACTGCCCAGTCTGCACTTTTTTTTTTTTTGAAATTAACATGAACGTGACCTGGAGGAGAGAAGTTGGTTTTTGTACCTTATAGTGTCTTTACTTTCTCTAATAGTGGCTTTCAGATTTTGTGCCTGGATCATATAAAGAGCTATTAAAAATAGTACAGATTCTTAAGACCTTCCTCTCCCCAACCGAAAGTGATTTATCAGGTCTGGGGCAAAATGCAGGATTGTATACTTTTAATAAGGTGTTCCAGGAGATTCCGATGCATGTATCCTGGAACCATAGTTCTTCTGATGGCATTCATGAATCTGAAACATGAAGCCATGTAGATAGTCAATGAGTGTCTCTGACCGGGGCTGTCACAAGTTATATGGCTACTATGTTTACCATCAGCTCTTTCCTGTTTCCTGTCTATGTGTAACTGAAGCAGGAGAGAAGATACTCTTGTGTAAGAGCAACCAATTGTTATCTTCCATGGTTGTGTTTTTCACTGGAAAATGTGGTCATCACCAGTGAAGTAACATCTGGGTGAAAGTCCACACAAAAGGACCTTGGCCAACGGAGTAGTTTTCTTTCTTTTCTGCTCTCAGAATTCTTACTGCCTTTCCCCAGCAGGAATGACTTATAGTTATCTTTGTTATTGTCATTATTATTCTAACCAAGGACTATGGCAACTCTTGGGGAAGGACATCTTTTCAAAGATGAGAATGGGACTCTGAGAACCTTGAACAAACCAGGTCACATGTGCTGTAAATATTCTAAGATAATAATATGGAAACCAGTTCAGAAGGTGGCTCAAAATAAGTTGAATAAGGATTGGTGTCTGAGGGGTTGGGATGGATTGCTTTGCTACCACTTTCAAGGGCTTGAGCAGATGAGATCCCTTCGTAATTAGTCTTTCCTTGCTCTCAGGACACTGACTGGGTGGTGGTGAAGGAGCCTGTTATCAAGGTGGCCGCCATAGATAATGGGCTGGCTTTCCCGCTGAAGCATCCTGACTCCTGGAGGGCATGTGAGTCTCAAGACCATTGTAGTTTGGTACTTCTCTTGCTTGGTCTGTTTTTTCCTTGTGCTTTGGAGATAATAATATCTCAATCATAGGATTGTTCTAAGAATTAATGAGATAGTGCAGTTCAGGTATGTTAGCCCAGTGGCTGATACATGACATCTATTCCATAATGTAAGCTATTATTCTGATTTTTGCCACGTACAATTCCCAGTAGAAACATAAAAGTGATTAGAAATTAAAAATATAAAGATGAGTTTTCTCATCTCTACATTCTTCTCATTCTTTCTGAGGACTGCCATTTCATAATTTATTTTATTTGTGTGTCTGTCTTTGTGCTGGTATGCCTTGCCCCATTATAACTGAGAAACTTTCTACTTTCTCTAATAGTGGCTTTCACATTTTGTGCCTGAATCATCTGAAGAGCTATTAAAAATTGTAAGATTCTTCAGGCCTTTCCCCCTGAAATGGATTTATCAGGTCTGGGGCAAAACTAAGGATTTCACATGTTTAATAAGGTATTCCAAGAGATTCTGAGGCAGGTATCCTGAACCATAGTCCTTATGCTGGCATTTGTGAACCTGAAACAAGGAGTCAGTCAATAGTCCCTTCTGCAGCACTCATCTCCATTTTCAGAAGGACCACCTCAGTGTCCTGTAGCAGGTTGTTGCTTCTAGATAAATGCTTCTAGATAAGCCTTGCATCTTGAAAGGTTGCATTAAAAAAAAAAAAAAAGAAAGGTTGCATAATATCTGGGAAAGAGCTCTGGGACTAGGCAGATCTGAGTTTGAATGCTAGTTGCTCTGCTTACTAGCTGTGTAACCTTTATGGTTAAGAGCACTTGTAAGTTTGTGTTTCTTTTGTACATCGGGAAAGAGTGACTTTTCCCTTTGAAAGTGTCTTAATGGGTGCTCGCTTCAGCAGCACGTGTACTAAAATTGGACCAATACAGAGAAGATTAGCATGGCCCCTGCACAAGATGACCCGCAAATTCGGGAAGCGTTCCTTGTTTTTTTTTTTTAAAAAAAGTGTCTTAATGAGTAGAGGACTCAGATGAGCAGGGAATTTTCCAAAACCAGCTTTGTTTTTGGACTTTCTTCTTTTCAGATCCTTTTTACTGGGCCTGGTTGCCCCAGGCAAAAGTCCCATTCTCTCAGGAGATCAAAGATCTGATTCTTCCAAAGATATCAGACCCTAACTTCGTCAAGGACTTGGAGGAGGACCTATATGAACTCTTCAAGGTTAGCCCTGGGAACATCAGTCTTGTTAACAACATAAAAGAAGGAATTCCTGATGGTTTTTCTAGTTGGTCCTGATATAAGCCAAGAGAAAACTGGCTAATACCCTTTTAACTTGAGTTAGCCATTGAAGAGAAGATTTCCACATGTAGCCAGCAAAACTTGATGTGGATGGGTTGGAGAGAAATGGGCAGCTGTATTAACTGGTCATGGTGGCATGTACTTGTAATCTCAGTTACTCAGGAGGATCACTTGGACCCGGGAGTTCAAGACTGGCTTGGGCAGTATAGCAAGACTTTATCTTCATGGATAGATAGATAGAAAGCAAGAAACTGAAGGATCACACTGCTGTGTGTCTCATGCATCATGTGGCTGCAGTGTATCCACTTGTGCACCAACGCTCATTTTCAAATGGAGCACTGGAAACTAAAATTTGAGCCATAAAAGAAGATACTTGCTTTCTGTTTCCCTGTATATAAAACAAGGATTCCTTGTGTATGTGTTGGGAGTAGGATAGTTGATTTCACCAAGTCTCATAAGCCTTATGTATGTTTTCTTTATTAGAAAGTTTCTAGGCCAGGTGCGGTAGCTCAGGCCTATAATCCCAGCACTCTGGTAGGCTGAGGCAGATAGATTGCCTGAGCTCACGAGTTCAAGACCAGCCTGAGCTAGAGCAAGATTGCGTCTCTGAAAATAGCTGGATGTTGTGGCAGGTACCTATAGTCTGGCTACTCGGGAGGCTAAGGCAAGAGAATCACTTGAACCCGAAGTTTGAGGTTGCTGTGAGCTGTGACACCACAGCACTCTACCAAGAGCAACATAGTGAGACTCTGTCTCAAAAAAAAAGTTTCTAATGGGGGAGAAAATAGGTTACTGTCAGGCATTCACACAGGTCCCATCTCCTTCTGCCCCTCTTTTGCAGAAAGATCCTGGTTTCGACAGGGGCCAGTTCCATAAGCAGATTGCTGTCATGCGAGGACAGGTAAGCCTCTGACATCTTTCAGGTATCTTTTTGGCATCTTCCTGGGAGGGTTACATGTCATGTTGAGCAAATAGTATATTTGCTTAGTGAAGCACTTACTATATGCTCATCTCTGTGCAGCTGCTGGATAATTAAGTCACTGGTAAATAAATCAGTCCTCCTTGTCCTTAAGTTGCTCAAGCAGGCTGTATATTTTGCTTGTTAAAATCTGGGCTCTGTAGTAAGACTACACTACTTACAAACTCTGTGGCTGTGGACAAGAGCCTCTGTTTCCTTGTTTATAAAACAGGATAATAATAATACTTTGCTCACGTCAGAGGATTGCATGAGATAATGCATATTGAATATTTAGTAAAACACAATGCCTGCACTTAGATATTGACTATAATTTTAATTTTGTTGTTACAAGTACAAGTTACATTATTCCTTCTCTTTCCCCTTTACCTTCAATGGGAACTAAAGAATGGACGTAAAACTCTGTAGGGCGCTGGTGTCATGCTTATCACTTTGAAGTCTTAGAGTTGGGATGGTGTAGGGATTAAGGACACAAACTGTAGTCAGAGTGCTTTATGTTTGAAACCTGACTTTGCCATTTACTACCTCTGAGGTCTTGGGCAAATTGCTTAACCTCCTCTCTTCTTTCTTATCCCCATTTGTAATGTGAGATTAATAATAATACCTGCTATAGGGTTATTGTGAGATAAATGACTTGAAACAGCTGTACTTAGCATAATGAATACTCAGTTCATCCTGGCCTTTATGATTATGATTTCATATACAGAAATGTCAGCTTCTCACATCTTTAAAGGACAAGAGGGTCTCCCAGCCGGAGTTATACATTTACTTTTTCCTGCCATATAGCTGAAGGCTGTGGTGAGAGCACCTCTTAGTTTTGCTGAGCCCATTTTTCCTGGAAATGAGATGAACAGAGGTTATAAGAGCTATAGTTATTATAGCTGTCTGAATACCAGGAATGTTGTATTCTTACATTTCCCAAATGGGAATGTAGGGTGCAATTAAGCTGGTGGATATTTTGGAAACCCTAAAAGCCACATGTGTATTCTGGTATTATGGAATTCAGCATGAAGGAATATAAACTTGATTCTCTAGTGTATGTAGGGTGTGCCTCTGTCCATATTGCACTATTTTCTCTAATTCCTTCCCAACTCAGTCTCTTATCAACACTGCCCCGGCCCGCGGGGCTAGTTCAGCAGGGACCTAGGATATGGAGGGAAAGAGTGGAAGGGAACAAGAGACACAAAACGAGGAGCAAGACAGGATTCTGATCAAACTCCCCAAACTTTATTTTTCAACAGCCATATAAATACAGGCAGAGGGGAATAGGCCTGCAGGTGAGTTTAGGCTGGGGGTTTTCTGATAACAGGTGTGATGTTTTTAGTGTCTGGAACCAAGTTCCTGGAGCCAAGGGTAACAATGCCCTACTTGCCCTTAAATGCCTTCCAGCTGTGACTATTCCTGTTAAACCGGCTATGAATATTCCTGGTAAGCTAATTCTTAGGTTTTCGGCTCCCAGCAGATCTAAAAGTAGACCTGCTGCTCTATCCTGAAATTCCTCTCCTATGTGTATATCCAAAAGACAAAAATCACTTTACAACAAAGATCTGGTGCAAACCAGATTGTTTATTGCAGCTAAATTCATAATTGCCAAGTCATGGAAGAAGCCCAAGTGCTCATTGACCCATGAATGGATTAATAAATTGTGGTATATGTACACCATGGAATAATATGAAGCTTTAAAAAAAGATGGAGACTTTACCACTTTTATGTTTACACGGATGGAGCTGGAACATATTCTTCTTAGTAAAGTATCTCAAGAATGGAAGAAAAAGTATTCAATATACTCAGTACTACTTTGAAACCAATTTATAATTATCCACACTTTCATATGAAAGACAAAACACTACTATAGCCCAGGAAGGAAGGAAGAAAGAGGAGGGGCATGGGAGGGGAGGGGAGAGGCTGGATGGAGGGAGGGTAAACAGTGGGACCACACCTATGGTGCATCTATTAAGGTAGAGTCTTCACACAATAATTAAGTAAGTGAGGTGAAGGTTATGTCAATCAGTTTGATGTAAGCATTCCAAACTGTATATAAAATCAGCACACTGTACCCCATAAATGCATTAATGTATACACAATTTATATATTTATGATTTATTAAAAAATGAAAATAAAGCCCCAGCCAAGGGAAAAAAAATGGTGGTCACAATGTAAGAGTATTCAGCACACCCTGGGGTGAAATTCCCAACTATAACTTGAATTTTACCTTAGAAATGAAAACAATGTAATCTAAACATTTGTACCCTTATATTAATCTGAAATTTTTTTTGGGGGGGGGGACACAGTCTCACTTTGTCACGCTTGGTGGAGTGCTGTGGCATCATAGCTCACAGCAACCTCAAACTCTTGGGCTCAAGTGATTCTCTTGCCTCAGCCTCTGTAGTAGCTGGGACAATAGGGGGCTAATACAATGCCCAGTTATTTTTAGATAAAAGGTCTCGCTCATGCTCAGGCTGGTCTCCAACTCCTGAGTTCAAATGATCCTTCCACCTCAGCCTTCCAGAGGGCTGAGATTACAGGTGTGAGACACCACATTCAGCCCAATGTGAAATTTAAAAAACATCAAAAATTTTAAAATGGTGATCGTGGCTTGGTGCCTGTAGCTCAGCAATAAGGGCACCAGCCACATACACTAAACCAGAGCTGGCGGGTTCGAATCCAACCCAGGCCCACCAGACAACAATGACAACTGCAACCAAAAACAAACAAACAAAAAATACATATATATAAAATAAAATATATATGTATATAGCCAGGCATTGTGGCAGGCACTCATAGTCCCAGGTACTTGGGAGACTGAAGCAAGAGACTTGCTTAAGCCCAAGAGTTTAAGGTTGTTGTGAGCTGTGACACCACAGCACTCTACCCAGGGTGACAGCTTGAGACTCTGTCTCAAAAAAAAAAAAAAAAAAAAAATGGTGATGGGTTTGTCACCCACAGCACAGTGGATATAGCGCGAGCCACATACACCTAGGGTGATGGGTTCAAACCCAGCCGGGGATAGCTAAACAACAATGAGAACTGCAACAAAAAATAGCCAGGCGTTTTGAAAAATAAATTAAGAAATAAATAAATAAATAGAGTGATCAAGGATATATTATGACAACTTGGCTGGAACTAGAAACCACCGTTCTTAGTGAAACATCATAAGAATGGAGAAACACATGTTGAAACTAACTGATTAACAGTAAGTGTATATATGGAAGTAAATTTCAATAAAAGCCAAGCTAGGGAGAGGAGCAGTGGAAGGGCTGGGAAAATTCACACCTTCTGAGTAATTCACACACTATCTGGGTGAAAGGCACACGTATAACTTTGACTCAATTTGTACATAAAAAAAATTACATAAGGAAAATACATGTGCCCACTAATATTCTAAAATAAAAATATTTATATGAATTTGGAATTATCCAGAAAGCATTCTAGATTATTATCTATTTAGGAAACTTCTAAAAGAAAGACTGATGGGGACATTTGCTAACTCTTATTGCCTGAAATGCTCAAAGGGATCAGATATTAATAGTTAAGATGATTGAGGAGAACTCCCGTGGAAATCACAATTGGCTCTAATTCTGCAGCCATGTAGAGTTCATTCTGGGGGTTGAATAAACATGAGGAGCAAATCAGTATAAGCTGAAGTGTGCCAGGCTCCTGAGGCTGTTGTCAGGTAAGCGGGGTCCCATTTGGAAAGAATTTAAATTGTGGACCAGAAGACAACCTGATTATTTCTGAAACTCCAGGGAACATGGCTTAACCAAGTGTATGGTGCCCCATGATCATATTAATGTACACAGCTATGATTTATAAAAAAAAAAAAGAAAAGAAAAGAAAATGTACTTAACTAACCTCACAAGTTAATTGTTAGTGGAATGACAGTTAGAAATTATGTTGTCTGATTGCCAGCCAGTCCAGGACTCATCCTATCATGCCAAATTCCTCATTCCCCTGCTGATTTCTGATTTCTCTCCTACATGGCTGTTTTCAAAATTCTCTTCAGTCATTCAGGCATAAAATCATGTAATTTGTAAAATTTCCCCCCCTTTTTTTTGCTTCAAAATCTGGTTATTCTGTTCTGTTCCACGAGTTCTTCTTTGTAATAACTTTTGTACTTTCCACTTTCTTGTTTTGTAAAAAAAAAAAAAAAAAAAAAAAGCAATTCATGGCCATGGTTTAAATTAAGAAGTTGTACAAATTATCTACAAAATTCGTAGGTAATTTCTACATGTCCTAATTAGGAAATAATAAATAATTTTTACATTTCTTTCCCACCCTGAATTCTGTTTCAAGAGACAAATATTTTTGAATCTTTTACCTGTTTCTTCTGAGTTTCACATTCATATCTCTGAAAAGCAAGTATATATGTTATAATTTATTTATTTACTTCCTTCCCCAGAAGAAAAGAATTTATTTCTCTAAAAATGTTAACCTTCTCACCCTCCTATCCTTTCTCAATCACGTTAATGTAATTATTTATTTAAATGTTACCCAAACCTGAGTCACATCAACGTGCAATGATCACCCTTATTTATTCTTTCTCCTACAACATTTCATCTACAATACTTAGGATGCAAAGAAATCATTGCAAGGTATAAAACAGAAAATGAAGACCAGGGGAAGACGAAAGATAGTGACTATGAGATTCAAGTCAAGACACTAGTCAATGTATCTCTGGAATCCGAGAAAGATTCACAAATTACTCTGAATCGGGTGTAGGATTGGCAGAAAACATAAAAATTGTTTGAAACAAGAAACATTTAGACCTTTTCACTATCTCAAATTGTTTATGAAAATAGGTGAGCTCTTAAATTGTCTTTACCAAGAGAAGAAGGAGTTCTATTCTCTGGAATGTCATGGAACCCAGAGGTACTAAGCGCAGCCGTGACCTTCCATAAAGGTCTGTACACTGAAGGGTGAGACCCACCTTCCTCACTTTTCCATATCATTAGCAACCAGGCTTCCCTCACAGGTGGAAACCTGAAGGGTTTGTTTCTTCAGAACCCCACTGGCTCAAGCGAAAACTCTTGACAAATAACTGGGTTTCTAGTACCCTATGAAAAAAGCCCTCTGGTAAACAAGCCTTGAAATTACATATTATTTCCAATCTACTTCTAGGGTCCTACTATTAGATATCAAATAACAGCCCAACACGAGGAAAGCCACACCATTAACTAGAAATGCAAAAACCCGAAAAAGAGAATAAGCAACATGGAATAATGAGGGCAATATAAGAAATGGGAGAAAGTACTCAGAGAACCTGTAATTAATACACTTAAAGAGATACAATTATATAATACATCCACAAAATTAGAATATTGAGAGTATCATGTTAAATAGGGAAAGGGTATGTAAAGAACAAAAGCTTTTAAGGTATTAAAAATATGGTAGCAGAGACATAATTAAATAGGAAGGTTAGAATGAAAAGATGAAAATCTTTCAGAAGGTGTAATCAAATGAAAAATGAAATGAAAAATAGGTAAAAATAGATAAAATGTTAAGGATTTATTACTGAAGTTCACACAATCAAATAATAGAATCCCAGAAAGTGATAAAGGAGAAAGTGAAAGAAAGGAATTCATAAAGAAATAAACAGGAAAACACTCAGGTACAAAATGTCTGGATATACAGGTTGAAAGGGAAGATTAATGTCTACCACAAGAATGAAACACAATACTGTAAAATTTTAGAGGACTGAGATAGAAAATAGACAGTAAAATTTTGGAGGACTGAGATAGAAAATAGACAATCAGAAGAGCATAACAACAGCAATAGTAGAAGCTAAAAGAAAATTAAATCATGCCTTTAATATTCTGTGAAAAATTATTTTCAATCTAGAATTCTGGACCCAGACAACCTATCAATCAGGTAAGACTTCCTTACTTTTTCAAATAAGCACGTTCTAAAAAAGTAAAATAAAATTACCCCTATACACCTGCTCAAAAAAACTTCAGATATTTTTAAATGTCTAAAAAATTAAATTTCCAACTTATCCATCATTTACCCAAATTTCTAGGCTTATCTCCCACCATTCTTCAGTATGAACACCTTTTTTTTTTTTGATATGAATGACTGCTCAATGTCTTTGGAAAATGTCTGTCTTGGTATCAATTCTTGGAATAATTTATCCTTCCTCTTTGATCTTGCTCATTCTTTTCACATTCTCAAGAAGTCTCCTTTGATTTTTTTAGTAAAAACATCATTTTTACCAGCTTTGAACTCTATTTCTTCCATTATAGCATCTGTAGCATTGAGTTTTTACATTTTTGTCTTTTTCTTCTAGAGTCCTAGTGCAATGAGGGCCAAGATCATGACTTATCTATTGTTGAATGTCCCTTTTGGTCAATAATGAATACTTACTGTGCCAAGTCCTGTGCTAAAAGTTCTGCAGGCTTTCCTCAGGTAGAGACAGAGGCATGCAGACAGCAGTTTTCAGAAAGAGTGAAAGCTCAGAATGAGATCCCAGTGGTTAGCTGAGGTTCAGAAAAAAGATTCCTGTTTCTGAGTGGATGAATAAAAGCAAGGCTCATTTTAAGCTTTACAGGAAACAAAAGTAAGATGAGGACTCAGCTCTGTGGTAAGTATGCAAAATGGATAAGGAATTGGGAAATTGTCTCCTTGTTGGTTAGCAGACAAGAAATCAGACCAAGAGTAGGTAGGATTGAGGATGAGTTACTTACTTAAATCTTGTTTATTTTAGGCAGGGTTGGTCCCTAAGTTTAAAGACCTGCTAATCTTGCATGTCAAGTGGTTTAGGATTGGCAGAAAAGAGCCAGTATTAGTTAATGAAATACCTGGGGTTGTGAAAGAGCAGATTTTTCTAAACTTCCAAGAAACTTTTTTTCACTCCAGGATATAAATGTCACCCACATCCCAGCCAAGAAGATGTCTATATTCTTCTCTTAATAATTTTATTTTCTTTTTTTCCTTTCTCCTGCCTTCTTTCCTTTTTTTTTTTTTTTTTTTTTTTTTTTTAAATGAGACAGAGTCCCATCCTGTTACCCAGATCATAGCTCACTGCAACCTCAAACTCCTGAGCTTAAGCAATCCTGTCTCAATTGTCCAAGAAGCTGGGACTGCAGCTGTGTGCCACCACATCTATCTAGTTTTTTTTTTTTTTTTTCTTTTTAACTTTTTGTAGAGATGAGGATCTAACTGTTACCTAGACTAGTTGCCAACTCGTTGCCTCAAACAATCCTACTGTCTTGGTCTCCGAAAGTACTGGGATTACAGTGTGAGCCGCTGTGTACCTGGCCCTTCTCTTAATTACTGTTTAGAGTAGATTCCATACACTTAAGAAAATTACTCTTCTTTTAACGTTTTAGCTAAATTTATATGGCAAAGTTCTTCCATATGTCTAATCACAACAGTCTCATTTCATTTATGCTAATTATGAATATCTTTACATTTTTATAATACTCAACCTCATACTGATTATGAATTTTAAAAGTTATATTCTTTTTTTTAAAGCATTCCACTTTATTTATTTATTTATTTATTTATTTATTTATTTTTAATTTAGGAAAAATATAAGGGTGCATACAATTAAGTTACATTGTTTGCTTTTGCGGGGTAAACTCTAAATTGTATGAGTCCTTCACCCAAGAGATGTGCCATATACACTTTCATTGTAGTCCCTAGGTGGGACCTTGCTGAGCCCCTTCCGCCTTCCCTCTCTTCTTCAATTTAATTGTGTTTTTCCTCTCATGTGGGCCTGTAGTTCATCTACTAGTTTCAAATTAGTATTGAGTACATGGGATGTTTAGTTTTCTAATCTTGAGATACTTTACTAAGGAGAATATTCTTCAATTCTATCTAGGTAAATATAAGGTCTTCATCATTTTCTATGACTGAGTAGCATTTCCCATTATACAAATACCACAGTTTGTTAATCCATTCACTGGTTGATGAACACTTGAGTTGTTTACACATCTCTGCTATTGTGAATTGAACTGCTCTAAACACTTGAGTGCAAATGTCCTAATGTTAAAATGATTTTTTTTTTTTTTTCTGGGTAAACTAATGATAGTATTGCAGGATCAAATGGAAGGTCGACTTTGAGTTCTTTGAGGGTTCTTCTTACTTCTTTCCCAAAAGGTTGTATTATTGGTAATCCCACCAACAGTGTACAAATGTTCCCTTATCTCTGCACCCTCATATTATGGAGCTTAAGGAGTTGAAAGAGGTCTTTAAGTAAAAGTTATACTCTTTAACGGATTGCAGAATTCTACCCATCTGTAAGTTGTTAGAGTTTAGGGATCATGTTTACTCATCTTTGATACTCTACCACATTTAGTGTATTGGAAATGCTATGCTGAAGTATCATAGGAAAAATAATACTTGTACCTTTAGGACATATAGATTTGTGCATCAATGATTTCCTCTACTAATTGTGTGATTTTGCTCAATTCGTTAAACCCTTAAGGAATGTTTCATTTTTTCATTTTGTTAATGTGAGGCAGTTATCTTTACAAATTAGCTAGTTGTGAAGATTAAATAAGAAATAAGTGAACATACTTTGTGATCACTAAAGCATTTTGACCATAGAACTTTTAGGTATTAACTCAAATGGACAAATGATTGAATGCTTTGTTTGGGTGACTCCTGAAAGTTATCTTTTTCCTGAAGTTATACAGAAGACACTTTCCTACTTTGTTAGTGACAACATCATATAGGGTAGTAATTAAAGGAGGGTTGTAAGATTATCCTGTCCACCAAATTTCCAGTAATCTCCCTGAAAATATGCCTAAACTACTCTTACTTTTCAATATTTTGTATTAAGCACTTGAGTCTTCCTGAGGAACCTATTAACATTTAAAAAAAATGGGAGGTGACTTAATGCATGAATGTCCATTTACATATTTATACAGATTAATATATCAACAGTGAGCAGAGCCTAAGTAAAAAGTCTTAAGAAAGATAGGAGAGTATAAAGGCCCATGCTTCTCTAGGGTAAATACACACTGTGATAAAGCAGAACCTCTGTAAATTGATCACTCAAGAAACCATAATAAGTTGGTCAACAAATGGAGGTAGTCAACATAAGGCATTAGGCCTGCTGTACTGATATGTACATGTGGTGTGTGTTCGGTCCATGAAAACTAGGTCAATTTAAGGAGGTGGCCAGTATAGTGAGGTGTCAACTATGACGAGTCTACTGTATTTTGAATGTATGTATTGTTTTTACTCACTACTTTACCTGTTCTACTTTCAAACATGACTTTTAAGGTGGAACTAGCATTCTTCCTACTTCTCCCTACTTTAGTTGAACTAACTGCTATATACAGATTTTGCAAGAGTTAAAACTCCTCTGAAAATGTGGTTGGAAAGAATAATTACCTACTGCCTACAAATACTTGGCAAGCTCCCAGAAGACCCATTTGTGGTAGAAATTTTCCTACTTTTCCCCTGTAATGATGTGTAATGATGATTAAACTATATCTCAATGAATTAAATAAAACATGTTTACCAAAAGAGATAAAATTGAAGTAAACATGAATACATTTTATGATTCTGTAGAATTTATTATTTGTACTATGTAATATATTATTTTCAAATACACATACAACACTTACAACTGTTACTACTTTTTAGGATGTATAAACCTAAGGAATAAAAACTGCAGTCCCTCCTGGATTCAGCTCTATATCTTGTTCACACTGTCAGCACATGTGCAACTAAGGACGTATATTATTTAGAGACAGACATAGTCAACTATCATTTGTTTAGTACCTGTTAAATATAAACCACTCTGCTAGGAAACATCTGCACATGTAACATGTAAGTTGTGTGTGTGTGTGAAGAGGGTTAGGAAGCAGGGGAATGCATAGATTCCTATTCCAGAATCCTTTCAGTGTTATCCATGTATTTGACCCTCTACTGGGTACTAGGGTCACCATTTACAAAAATCTCTGCTCTGGATGCAATTCACATGGTAATGGAGAAAAGGATAATCAGCAGGAAAAGTTAAGTACAGCATGCTGGATGGCAGTGAGTGCCATGGAGAAAAGGAGAGCAGGCAAGTGGATAGAGTGCAGAGTGAGGGCTGCAGCTCCTACTTATGTAGATTGGGAAGGCTTTTCCGAGAAGGGGACACAGAACTCAATACCCAAATAATGGGGAGGAGGCAGTCATGAGGCTTTCTGAAGGAAAACCATTTCAGGCTCAGTAGAGTGCCAAAGTCCTGAGGCCAGAACATGTCCTGGATTCATAAAGAAGCAAAATATCCCATGTGGCTGGAGCATGGTTAGAGAGGACAGGAATGACTTCAAAAAGAAAAGGAGAGAGCCCCTGGAATCCTAGCACCTGTGGGAGGTCATGGCAGGTGGATTGCCTGAGCTCAGGAGTTCTAGACCAGCCTGAGCAAGAGTGAGACTCCATCTCTAAAAATAGCTGGGTGTTGTGGCGGGTGACTGTAGTCTCAGCTACTTGGAAGGCTGAGGCAAGAAGATTGCTTGAGCCCAAGAGTTTGAGGTTGTTGTAAGCTATGATGCCATGACACTCTACTGATGGTGACAGTGTATATATTAAAAAAAAAAAAAAAAAAAAAGAGGAAAGAAATGGAGAGAAATGTTCATGTTGGTTCTATAGACCACTATAAGGAAAATGACTTTCATTCTGAATGATATGAAAAGTCCTTGGAAGTTTTAAGTGAGAAGTGACATTATCTAATTCATTTTTAGCAAGAAAAATGAGATGGAAGTTTTTTCTGATTGATTCATTCACTTAAAAATTTATAATAAATCAAGAAGAAGAAAGGTAGACAAGCAGGAGGTGATCCCATATGCCGCTATTAATAATTCAGTTAAGAGTGGATATTGGATTGAACAGAAGTGGAGGTAGTTAGGTAAGATGTGGTTGGATTTTGTAATAGATGAAGGTCTGCTTTATAGAATTTGATAATGGAGTGGATGTGGAGTGTTAATGATGGAAATTAAGAGAAGATTCATGCTTTAGGGCATGATCAGCTGGAAGTATGGGGTTGCCATTGATAGCAATGGGGAAGGAAAGAGATGCAAAGAAAGACAAAGTTTAGGACAGCGGTTCTCAACCTGTGGGTCATGACCCCTTTGGGGGTTGAATGACCCTTTCACAGAGGTCGCCTAAGACCATCGGAAAACACGTATTTCCAATGGTCTTAGGAACTGAGACACGGCTCCTCTATCCATCTCCAGGTGGTCCTCCTACATGAAGATACACTCACATAGGAGTCCCCGGTGTGATGACAGCATCACGCCAACCCCATCACATACACCCATACAAATACAGGGGTGGCACCATAATGTATTTATGCAGACCAGTCATACACGTGTAGAGAGCAGCTACTGTGCAGAAAGTGGCTGCTGTGTTGAAAGCAGCTACTCTGTGAAAAGCAGCTACTGTGTTGAAAGGAGCAGTATTGGAGGTAAAACTTCACGAATTATAACTACTGGGTAAATGTAAAATCATCAACTACTGCAAAAAATAATTATATATATATATAAAAATAAATCCGTACCATGGGAACATAATCTGTATACTGGTCAGTCTCTTTATATTCAGCTGTGGTTGATGTGAATACTGCCCCCTTGTGATAGTAACAGGTATGTAAAAAAAAAAAACCCAACAGAATGATAAATCATCAGAAACTTTAATGAACTGTATTGACTGAACTATGCCATGTATCATCTTTTGTATTATTAAAGCTATTGTTATATATTATTTTCATTAGCAAACCATCCTATGACAATGGAGCATGTAGAGAAGAATGTTAAGAAAAGAAAATATAGTGAAGATTTTTTACAGTATGGTTTTACTGCAATAATTACAGCAGGAATTGAGAAACTACAAAGTGTTATTTACTGTGAAGTTCTGAAAGCTGAATCTATGAAGCTGAACAAACTAAAACACCATTTTGATAGCAAGCATCTGAGCTTTGCTGTCAAGGATACCAACTATTTTAAAAGCAAAGTGGATGGACTCAAGAAAGCCAAACGTGACACTGGTGGCAAGTACCACAAACAAAACATAGCAGCTGTTGAAGCTTCATATTTGGTGGCACTCAGAATTGCCAGAGCTATGAAACCTCACACCATTGCTGAGGATTTTACTGTTGCCAGTGGCCTAAGACATTGAGTTACGATCAGAGATGGATCTGTTGCGAAACTGAGTCCAATTTCCTTATCTTAATGACATTGTCTGCAGAAGAATACATGACACGTCTGATGATATTCTTGATCAGGTAATCCAGGAAATTAAACCTGCTCCACTTCCAATATTTAGTATCCAGCTTGATGAATCTACACACATTGCAAACTGTTCACAGTTACTGGTTTACATGAGGTATATTAATGATGGCGACTTTAAAGATGAGTTTCTTTTTTGCAAACCTCTTGAAATGACAACCACTGCATGTGATGTATTTGACACATTTGGTTCATTTCTGAAAAAGCATAAGATCTCTTGGGAAAAAGTTTGTGGTGTTTGCACAGATGGTTCTCCAGCTATGCTAAGGTGTCGATCTGGATTTCAACGTTTGGTACATTCAACGTTTGAATGAGTTACCAAAAGTCATCGGAACTTCCTGCATGATTCATCCGCAAATATTAGCAATGAAGACGCTGCCACAAGAGTTACAAGAAGTAATGGAAAGCATCATAAGTTCTGTCAATTTTGTAAAGGTGAGCACTTTAAATAGTCAACTGTTTTCACAACTGTGCAATGAGTTGGATGCGCTGAACAATGCTCTGCTATTTCACACTGAAGTGGGATGGTTGTCAAGAGGAAAAAGCTTACTTACTTGCTATCTTGAATGAGTTAAATTTATCACTGCAAGGACCAAATGCAACATGCCTAGATTTGTCTGAAAAGATCCAATAATTCCAAATGAAAGTTCAGCTTTGGCAAAAAAAAATGGATGATAATAAAATTTACGTGTTGCCTACCTTATCTGCTTTCTTTGAGGAGCAGGACATTGAACCTGCCAAAGGGATTACGATGATAATTTCTGTGAAAAGAACACTTGCACATGCTTGCAGACGAAATTTCATCGTACTTTCCAAATCTACCTGACACCCCAATTTGTACTTGCCAGAAGCTCATTCATAGTCAAAACTGAAGATGTTCCTGAGACAGCACAAGAGGAGTTCGTTGAACTTACTAACAGCGATGCAGCCAGAACTGATTTCTCTACAATGCCACGTACAAAATTCTGGATCAAGTGTTTGCAGTCATATTCTGTTCTGTCTGAGACTGTGTTGTGCCTTTTTCTTCCATTTCCAACAACATATCTTTGTGAAACAGGGTTTTCAAGCTTGTTGGTTATCAAGTCTAAATAGAGAAGTAGACTTGTTGTGGGAGATGATCTTTGTTGTGCTCTTGCAAAGACTGCCCTGAGAATTTCTGATCTGCTGAGAAAGATGCAATATCAACCTTCCTGCTGACATAGGCTTTTTACCCATACTGTCACAAAATGTAGCAATGTAGTTTACTGTTGTTGTATTAAGACTGTTACCCATTCTACACCGGGGTTCAAGACAAAATTTCACTTATTTGTAATTAGAAATAAATATTTCACAACATATAATTATGTATTGTTTTGTGATTAATCACTATGCTTTAATTATGTTCAATTTGTAACAATGAAAATGCATCCTGCATATCAGATATTTACATTACTATTCATAACAGTAGCAAAATTACAGTTATGAAGTAACGACAAAAACAATTTTATGGTTGGGGGTCACCACAACAGGAGGGACTGTATTAAAGGGTCATGGCATTAGGAAGGTTGAGAACCACTGGTTTACGAGGTTGCTTTTGAACGGGTTGGGATGGAGATTAGATGTCCAAGTGGAATGAAGAGCAAGCAGTTAGACATGTGAATTGAGTTGAGGACAGATGTCTAAGCTAGAGGTATAGTGGAAATATAATATTTGGGAATTGTATACTTATATAATATGTCATGTCAAGAGTGTATTTAGGAAAACAAAAAGTTCTAGGTTGAGGCTTTCCAATGCTAAGAGTTGGTGGCACCTGTGGCTCAGTGGGTAAGGCACCAGCCCCATATACCGAGGGTGGTGGGTTCTAAACACAGCCCAGGCCAAATTGCAACAAAAAATAGCCGGGTGTTGTGGCGGGCACCTGTAATCCCAACTACTTGGGAGGCTGAGGCAAGAGAATTGCCTAAACCCAAGGATTTGGAGGTTGCTGTGAGCTGTGACACTACAGCACTCTACCGAGGGTTAATAAGTAAGACTCTGTCTCAAAAAAAAAAAAAAAAAAAAAGAGTTTGAGGACATAGAAAAAGTATTATAGTAACAGAATCTGAGAAGGAGAAGTCAGTGTCAGCAAAATGAAACCAGGAGAGAGCGGCATCCTGGAAGAACCTGTTTCCAAGGTGTGAGTCATCTGTCAAATGCTTCTGAGAGATCCTATAAGATTCAGACTGAGTAATGTCCTTTGGGTTTAGCAATGGGGAGCTCATTGCAACATTTTCTGTAGTAAATTTGATGTAGAGGAGATGAAAGAGTCATTTTCATGGGTGCAAGAGAGAATAAGAAGGGAAGAATTAAGAGGGGCGAAGGAAAAACATGTTTTTTTTATGCTGATGAAAATGATTCAGCAGAAAGGGAAAACAATGCCTCAGGAAAGAGAAGAATTGCTTGAGTCATGTTTTTGAGTTAGTTAGAGATGCTGGGATCTTGTACACAAATACGGGATTTAGAATTCACAGGTGACTGTAAAATTCTTTCCTCAAAGAGGAGACAAGAAGGATTCGATAAGCTCAGCTTGAATTAGGTGGGAAGCGATGGAGGTGAGAGCTCGTGGAGGTTCTGTCCTCATTGCTTCTCTCTTTTTCAGTAAAATAGGGAGTGAGGTAGTCACCTCATGCTCTCAAGGTGTTTAAAAACAGGGTTCAGAGACAAAGGAACATACTGAATCAAGACTGAATATTGTTTGCGTTATAACAGATGCACCTGTTTTTTGAACAAACAGGACTCATGGAATGTTATTATAAAACAATGTTTCTTTTGTGCTGCTTTAAATTTATTCTATGGGCCCAGTATTATCATCCCTTGGGGAAACTCACCACATTCTTTCCTGGCATTGTCATTAATAAAAGTTCCCCAATGTACAACTAGTATGCCCAGAGTAATAAGCAAAACTTTAAACTTTATTTCAAAATGAAACTACTCCACTCTACCAGTTCAGGACTATTAAGAGTTGGCTTCTATTAATGAGTCAAAGGCCACAATTGGGCCTTTTTAAAAATTTTTCTGTTTTCACTCCTTGTCCCCCACTGTTACCTTGTTTAATCTGTGAACTTTATACTGTTTGACTGTGGGTGGGGCTAGTAGAGGAGACAGAGAGGGAGGAGGGAATTCCTTTTGTAGTTTACATCATCCTGAGCTGACATTATATCTTGTGGGCCTGTAGGTGTCCAAAGCTGACCTTACCTTTTTGAGGAACTTGTAGTTTTCTTATGGTGTGTGGTGCACCCTGTCTGGCTGACTTTTTGGCATCTCATAAGGAAAGGAGAAATTAATTGTCATGGTGTCAGCTGAGGCTGAATGAGCTCCATTTCAGCATTCTTTTGCATAATTGAAAATCAACTGTTGCGGTGTATAGAGGAGAAGGTGGGGTGGTGGGGGAGAAAGAGAGAGAGTTAAAAGGTGGAGTTTTAATTAGCAGCCTAAAGATAAAATAAAGGGCCTATGAGCTGGGTGAAAAATGTAATAGGACTGATGTTCTTCACGATTGCCACTCCCAGGACTTGTCTCCCTGATATTAAATGGAACGGATATGCCTCCTCCTTGCTACTCGCTCTGCCCCGTAACTTCACTGTCCTGGGGACGTGTGCCTGAAGCAGAGATCAAATACTGAGATGCAGGCCACCGCCTATGAGGTTGCCTTTTATATGTTCTCTGTCTAATGTAGGTTCTTTATATGGGAGGCTGTCCATGACAATCAAACTCACCTTCAAAAAACTAAAATAAAAATTTTCAAAGTGAGCTTACAAACAACATGGTGAGAAGAAGTGAAAGAAACGAGACAGAAAGAACTGAGTAGAAACCCTGGAGTGAAATAAGCCCCGAGCAACCAGGCATCATAAAACAGAAAGTCAGTAGAGAGGTTCGCTGGACGTGGCTCATTGAAAGGACTGAAATAATCGCTGTTCAGAGTAGCTGAGAGCTGAGTTATCACTGTCAGGACGCACTAGATTCTAGTGACGTACGTGTACAATGACCATGGGTCTATAGCTGCACGCACTGTACCTTACTGAGGCCTCGGAGCAGTCTGGCTTAATAACAGAGCAGTTGAAGATAATCAATTGCACAGCCAAAGCTGAAGGCTTGGTCTCCTCATCCTCCACCCCCCCCCCCCATTGAGTCCCTCCCCCATTCTTCCCGCCCCAGGGAAAAGTATCACCAACCAATGGTTTCCCGAGTCTAAACTCCTGGAGTTGGTCTTTGTTTCTCTTTCTCCCTTCTCCTGAATCCTTTCCATCAGGGCTAACTCCCTGCCAGCCTTAAAGAAAATCCCTCCTCTCCCCTCCAGTATTACTGTGTTAAACCACAAGACGTTCCCACCCAGTTAGGCTTCTGTGTCTTCTCTCACCACTCCCAATCCATTCTACATTTAGCAAGTGATTCTTAGGAAAATGTAAATGAGATTATTCATCTTTAAAACCCTCTGAAGGCTTCCCACTGCACTTAGAATATAACCCACGCCCCTGGTCCTTACCACAAAGCCTTGGCTTGGCTTACTCTGTGACCTCAGTAACCAGCCACACTGGATGACTTTGTTTCTCAAACTAGCCAGGATTATTTTCACTACTGAGCCTTTGCACACCCATTTCCTCTATCTGGGGTGCTCTTCCTTCCAGTCTTAGCAAAGCTGGATCCAACTTGACATTTAGTTTTCACCCTAAATGTCATCTCCTCAGAGACACCTTCACTGTCACCCAATGTTGAGTAACTAGCTGTTGGTTGTCTATTCCTCACTCATTTTAAGACAATGGTGTAGTGCTGGTGATTCATTCTGGGTGCTGTTTGCTTGTTCACTGGACAGTGTGTGTGTACGTGCAAGTATGTGTGGTTTATGCAGCTATTTTTGCTTGTGTACTTGGTAATAGAAAGAAAGCCCTTCTCTATTGAAAGCAGAGAGACATACGTTAATTAGAATAATCTCATTTACACGTTAGACAGCTATTGTTTTCAACTGGTCTCTCTCTTTTTTTTTTTAATTATTTATTTATTTTGCAGGTTTTTTTTTTTTTTTTGGCCGGGGCTGGGTTTGAACCCGCCACCTCGGGCATATGGGGCCGGCACCCTACCTCTTTGAGCCACAGGTGCCGCCCCCTTCAACTGGTCTCTTAAGTTTTGATTTTTCAACTCACCAGAAAATTTATCTACCAAATTTCTTTCCAGGGGTAAGTAGTCTGAAAACAATTTGTCCTAATGACAAACTGATGCCAGTTAAGGGAAAAAAAATTTTTTTGAGAGATCTTAAACAAATTTATGTCTCTTTTGGTCAAAAAAATTTCATCATGACAACAGACTGAATACTGGCACACTCAAACTTCTCTTTGTTAATGTATTTACTGGATTTAGGAAGTGCTTTTCCCTCCAGTAAGTCAATTTAACTTTACTCAATTTTGTGACTGTGATTGTTGTGTTTGTCTATGTGAAGGTATCAAACTTGTTCAGGTTTGGTTTGGTAACAACATAATTCCCTGCTTCCTTCACTCACAAAAATACAGTATAAGCTCTACACATTAACCACCCTGGAGACTGTAATCATCTGGTCAAAATACCTAGGTGGTCAACATAAGAACCAGATACTGGCTCAGCGCCTGTAGCTCAAGTGATTAAGGTGCCAGCCACATATACCTGAGCTGGCAGGTTTGAATCCAGCCTGGGCCTGCCAAACAACAATGATGGCTGCAACCAAAAAAAATAGCCAGGCATTGTGGCGGGCGCCTGTGGTCCCAGCTACTTGGGAGGTGGAGGCAGGAGAATTGCTTGAGCCCCGGAGTTGGAGGTTACTGTGAGCTGTGATGCCACAGCACTCTACCCAGGATGACAGCTTGAGGCTCTGTCTCAAAAAAAAAAAAAAAAGGTAAAGAAACCAGATACCTACATGTGGTGCATGTCCAGTCTATGAAAATTAGGTCAACTTAAGGAGGTGGTCAATGAAAGGAGGTGGTCATATCTGGAAGGTAATAAAGTATTAATGTACTTTCAAATGATTCTGAATTCATATTCAAAGACCTTTACATTCTAATTGATTCGTAGTTCCAAACAGCAATGTCACAAAGCAGATTTGAATTATAAACTTAAAGTACTTGGACCTCTGATTTTCGATTTCTTCTTTTTCCTTTTTATTAGATCTACCTATGAAAATGAATGTCATTGCTTCACGTACGTGTTAACAAAAATCTGCAAAGCAAAATGCAGTATTTGGGAGCTGGTAATTTACTTCTTTTCTGTAGTAAAAAATGATATTTTATGTTTTCTAAAGGGAAGTGATGAAAATTCATCACTGATTAGCTAATGTTGTGGCCTAAATAGATAAACCTGAGCCAGCTCATTCCTAACTCTCCATAGCATGATTAACAGTGCTGAAACTCCGGAAGTCTCCATTGATCAGTGGGAGAATAAGAAGTGCTGAGAGAGCCAATGGAAAGGCAGAGGTCTGAGTAAGGACCAGGAAACAGCACAGTACAGGACTCTACAACAGGAAGCCAATGGCTGGAATCAGGGGCTCTAATAGTACATGTCAGCAAATCACTCTCGGAGGCCAGAAAGGGCCCAAGACGTCAGAAGCCATGGGTTAAGATAAGCCATTCTGCAGCAGAGATCGGAAAGAACCCTGCTGATAATCGTGTGCTTCTGGTTCTCTGTGAAGGTTGCTTCTCAGAACACATTCTGAATTTTATGAAAGCATGGACATCTTTGGAGAGATGGTGGTGGTATTGAGGGGATATCCAAACAGTATGTAATACTATGAGGTAAAATATTTGGAGTCTATTTTTCTTTTATTTTTTGAGACAGAGTCTCACTTTGCCCTCCTCGATAGGGTGCTGTGGCATCACAGCTCACAGCAACCTCCAGCTCTTGGGCTTAGGTGATTCTCTTGCCTCAGCCTTCCGAGTAGCTGGGACTACAGGCGCCCATCACAATGCCTGGCTATTTTTTGTTGTTGCAGTTTGGCCAGGGCAGGCTTCAGACTCACCACCCTTGGTTTATGGAGCTGGCGCCCTACTCACTGAGCCACAGGCGTCACCCTGGATTCTATTTTTTAAATGTTTCTCTGAACTGTCAATTATTTGGAAGTACCCTGTTTCTAGGAGCAGATGAGATGGTTCCAGATGAGAAATTGCCCCTACTCTCATGGAAACGCCTAGTCTACTGAACTTGGAGAGATTTGTGCATCTCCAGGTGTCCCTCCAGAAACAGGGACACCTACAAACCCCACCTTGCTCTAGCCTGGTCTGCACCATCTACCTGCATATTTTTAGGTATACCTGCCACAATAGGGTATGAAAGTGAACATCTATATTGTGTATAACAGAGCACTGATTTATATTTATATAATGAAAATTTATGTTACTTACGCTACATTCTGTTGAAGTGTCAATTCCACTTCACTCTAGGGTCCTTTACCCTACAGTGATGGAATATCTCAGTAAACACAAATAGATTAATTGACCATGGTTGATGGTAGTTTACTAATCTGCTTTGCTGTTTGCTATTTTGCTAGGTATTAATAATGTTCAGAAGAGAAAAAAGGAAAAGTACTTTATTTGCTACTAGAGGATTTAAAGTGGTAAGATTTGAGAGTTACTAATCAGGTGACCAATTCTTCTTAAAAGGGGGGGATGCTGTCAAAAAAACATACAGTTTTAAACTGGGTCTCTCTGATAAAAACAGGGTTGATCTTACCCCCTTCTTCCTATGGTTACTTTTATGGAAATAATCGGTGCACAAATATGAGGCATTTTGTTATTAAAGAGAGGAGTAACTGTCAAAAATATTGCCCAGGGCCTCAAATTCACAGCCTGTCCAACCTACATTTAATAGGTCGATTGAAATTTTTATGGGAGAGAATTTGAAATTATTATGGGCAACGCGATTTTGTAAGTAATTATGAATTTTAAATATCCAAACTCCACAAGTTCTCCTTTTACTAAAAATTATGTTTACTGAAGAAAGGAGTGGGGGGAGGGGGGGAAGAAGGAAGAAAAATGGAAAGCAGTGAAGAGTCAAGGATGTAATAAAAGAATTCAAGTATTTTAAAATATTTCAGGGAGAAAGAATGCAAAATCTGGCTAAATCCAGAGAGTGTGTTCTCTTAAGGTGAGACAAAAATCACTGCTTTAACAGCTCAGCTACGTTAATCTTCCAGTGAAGCATAAAATGGTGCCTTTGCTTTCCAGATGATGGAAGCCTCTAAGTGTTTAGTTCTAAGCCAGTAGAGGGCAATGGAGTACTGGAAAGAAAACGAAATCTGTATAAAAAACATTCTTTCACCCACTGCACGCTCCGCACCCTCAACCCTATAAGCCACTCACTGTTAAAAGAAAAAGGAAAGATGGAAGGGATAGAGAAAATGTGGATGGAAAAAAATATACTAGAGTACAAAAAGACACATTTCATTTCAGTATTGAAGGGGAGGAAAAAGGCAAAGATTGTCTCAACCTAACCTTGACATTGAATTGAAACTGAAATTCTTTCACTTTACGGAATGAATTATAGGAATTGCATACATTTATTTCAATTGATAATTAATTATAAGGATTTCTTCTTCTTCTTTTTTTTTTTTTTTTGCATTTTATTTTGGCCAGGGCTGGGTTTGAACCCACCACCTCCGGCATATGGGGCCGGCATCCTACTTCTTTGAGCCACAGGCGCCACCCAATTATAAGGATTTCTCTCCCTCCCCTCCCCCCCCTTTTTTAGCAGATGCTCAACTGTCCAAAATGAATTTCTGGAAGTCTAAGCAAATATCTGAGAAAATATAAACCAATAGTGAAATAGGTTAAAGTCACAGATTTACAATCAGATAGCTCTTTTTGAATTGTTTCCTCTTTTTTATTAATAATAAGAGTCTAGATATGGTATTCAAATAATTGAACCATCACCTTCCTTTTTCTTCCTTTTTTTATGATGAGTTCAAAGACCTAGTTATTTTCTTCTAGGTTGAGGAGTCCGTGATAGCAATTGAGTTTCTATTTTTTTAAAGTGATTTTTAGTTTATCACATAAAACAAAGCAAGGTTGTATATCTTAATAAAAATGTTTTATTTTTTTGTTTTTTTAAGGTACAATTATTTTGTAACTGATACATCATCTTTAAAATTTAGAAAATTCTCAGTTTCTCTATGTATTTTTAACATCAAGACTTATGTTTTTTTAGTGTGTCATATGTTTGAGAAAACTATCAAGATGGCATTTTGCTAAGGCTTAGAAAGGAATTTGTGAAAAGGCTCGTACTGTTGTTGGGGGAAATAACAGCTCCTATCTTTAGTATTTAAACTATATACTTCCACTTTTAATTCCATCATTACTTGAAAATTAAGACACTGCTGGGCATTAGTGAAATAAAAAATGTTAGTTGATTTTTCTAGAATGTTTTGAATTTAGGAAGAAGTAAGAATAGAAAGGAATTTGACCATATGTGTTTCTTACATTACATAACAGCTGTTTTCTTCAAAAGATGTCTATCAGTTGATTTTTCTAAATGAAGCCACAGTTTTTATTGATTCATATGAAAATTTTAGAGATGCTTTATCTTTATTGAATGTCAATGATTTCTAACATTTAGTGTTGAGGTGTTTCTGGCCAGCTAGTAAACAACCTAAATACAGTCCCACGTACCAGTTACTACGTTTTAAAAAAAGAACCTTATGGAAAATTACTTTCAAGATAAAGCATCATTTGGCAGTATAAAATACAAATTCGTAATTTGTCTTTTTTTTTTGTAAAATGTGGCTTCCATTCTTAGTTTTCTGGCAATATTTTCTACTTCTTTGTGCTGATAGGTTAAGGATCATACTGATTGAACAAATCTTAACTGTAACAGGAGTCACAATTACAAAAGCATATGCAATTCTTTCATTCTCCTTTCGAATAATATTCAAGGACTATATTTTCGAAGAGTTCATTTATAATTTTCTGAACAATTTCACAGCTTTCTTTTACTTAGATGGGGCGAATCTCTTAGAGGAAAATGTTTCCTGGGTTGTTTATTTAAAGACAGCTATATTTTATTACTTTTTCCTCAGTAAGTAGAAAACTTATTATTGAAATAATTTTGCCAGGAGAGCAAAGGCTGCTGTACTATACTATTTAGGCATTTGGGGGTTGGAAGAGTAATCTTTAAAGTTAGCGTGTTTGTTTTAAATTTTGAAAATAGAATCTAATTTCTGAACAAAAATGAAGGAGGAAGGCAGAATTTCAAGGCTATTGCGTTAAACAAAAGTGTTTGAAGTTTAGTAATTCTAAATACTTGTTCTCCTCCAAAGAATCTGTAATATATAAAGTCTTGATAAGACAGTAGAATTGAAATGCACAAAAGAATTTCATGGTTAAGTCATGTTTATATTCAGATACAATTGCCTTAAATATATAGCTTCTATAATTTTCAAATATCAATCTAAATTTTTAAAAAGTAAAAATTAATTTAAAATTCCAGGATATAGCTCATGTATGATCTCAGATTCAGTTCAGAAGGTTCATGCATTCTGAGTAGGGGGTCCTCAAACTTTTTAAACAGGGGGCCAGTTCACTGTCCCTCAGTCCATTGGAGGGCCGGACTATAGTTTAAAAAACAAACAAACTATGAACAAATTCCTATGCACACTGTACAAATCTTATTTTGAAGTAAAAAAACAAAACAGGAACAAATATAATCACACTGCCTCATGTGGCCCATGAGCTGTAGTTTGAGGACCCCTGAAGAGTCATCCTAGTATTAAAGCTGAGACAATCATATACCAGAAGTCTTCTTGTTCCTGTTACATAGGTGGCCTCAAAAATGGTGCATGAGAGGGTGGTGTCTGTGGAAGAAGGAGTAGGGCGCTGGCCCCATATACCAGAGGTGGTGGGTTCAAACCCAGGCCTGGCCAAAAACTACCAAAAAAAAAAAAAAGGTGCGTGAGTGAGTGTGTGTATTGCAGGTAGAGTTTCCTACCAAATTAGCTGAAAGAGAGGTGAGTGAAATGTATCTATTTATGTGATAGGCCATTGGTCAGATATTTTTAACATTATTGATATTATTTCTACTAGTAAAAATCATATGGACTCATAAAATGCAATACTATATTTACATAATTCAAAGTTTTAATTATGAACTTTCTTTGTGCTCGAGGGCTACAAACATTTTAATATATTTATATTATGCAAGAGTTTCAGTTTAGTTGGGAGCAGGCAATACTCACAAGCTCAGAGAAAAGGCAAGGCAATTGAAATACTCATTACATCTACTGGAACAAGCCTTGTTCTAAGTGCTTCATAAGGGATGACTTTGTTTACTAACTCTGCCTCCATGAGGTCCTGATACCATCTTTATTTTAGAAATGAGGAAACTGAGAAACAGAGAGATTATTCAAATTATCTAAAAGCAATGCTGCAAAATTAATGAAGAAGCCAGAAGTGAAATCTAGACACTGTGGCCCCAGAGTTTCTATACTTAGTCACAGCACCACAGTGCCTGATCTTGTGCAATTAAATGTCAGAAGGGTGCTGACATAAACAATGCCTACTGCCTTCTGTCCAGGCCCACCTCTCTGCCCACACTTTAATTGGTGTTATATTTTAAGATTGCTTCATGTTTCTTTTTTCATTGAATGTAATGAAAAAATTCTGAGGTTTCCCCCATTTATCCATTTAAAACCTTACATTGTCTCACATGTTTGATTAGATTGATTGCAGGGACAATTTTTGTTTACTGACTAAAAAACACCGAAGCAAAACATATTTCTGTTCACTCATTAATCAAAAAGAAAGATACAGTTAGACCTCTTTTCATTCTTTAAGTCACCGATTATCTTATGATAGCAATACAGTGGACTTTTTCATTACTTAATCAAATTTTGTGGATCTCAAAAGAAAATCGAGATAAAAGAATAAAAGAAAATTCTGGTGTTATTGGTTCTGTAGATATTGGTTAGCATATAGTGACTTTACATGTCAAATGGGTATAGAACTTGTCAATGTACTTTTCCTTTGTTTTGAGTAATTGTATGAAAAGTAGGATTAATGTAAACATTTCAAGGTCAGCACATGAAACAGTGAGTAAGATTTATTTTTTTTTCATTTTGTACTATGAATACTTCACATAAAGTTAAGTATTTGGGAGGCATTTTTTTCTTATAAATTATTTTTATTTCTCAAAAACCTAGATTTTGTTCTTGGGTCTTTGAAAGCCCAAACACATATTTACATTGCAACCAGGTTAAACTGCTTAGGCCTTAGCTAACAGCTGCTTTTGCCTGCTGTTTCCCTTGGTCTTCTGTTATTTTATTTAGCATGTCTCTTGAGCTAATTCTTTTTTTCTGCAACAGGTATATTTTCCAAGTTTCATAAGATGGAGATATAGTCAGAGTATAAATGATGATGAGTACAACATCAGCCCATATTACTGAGAGTTTTTTGTTTGTTGTTGTTGTTTTTTTAAATCTAGCGCACATTCAAGCCTCATTGGGACTTAAATGCAAAGGAGGATATAACCCTTCATATGATGCAAAACATATTTTGTTCATTTTCTTCAGCTCTCATAGCCTCCTGATATCATAGGCCGTGGAGAAGTCACAGTTATGAAATCTGACCATTTCCTAAAATATCTTAATCATCAAGGTTTGCAGCAGAGAAAGGAGGACTAGATGGGTCTCAAAGTCTAATTTTTTTTCAAGGGATCTATCTCTTTAAAAATATCCCTTCAATCCCAGAAATCCCCCTATTATTTCTGTTTGGAAAATAAAATCTTAACTTCCAAGTTATGACTCACCTTCCATTGCTAACCTTGGAGACTTAAGATGTGATTTTATAAAGATTTTCTATTATTTTTCAACCTTTTCCAGTGAATCTGAGTGCTAGGCACACATGGCACAGATGCTTAAGTGGTCTACAATGACAGATCCTACAGCACCTACCCTGTCACCGTGTCTGTTCAGATGACTGGTTTTCCAGATGCTGAGATCAAGCCTTTGCAAAAGTTTAATTCAATGAACCTGTTTTAGTTGAACACTGAACCACAAACCATAAACCGTCATCACAGCACTGCTATTTACCTAAGGAAAAGTCTTCCCTTTTCCTATTTCTCTATAATTTGATTATTTAAAAGCACATTTATTGAGATTGTATTATTGTTACATGCCAGACCCTGCAGTCTATATTTTCCTTTCTTTCTTTTCTTTTTTTTTTTTTAGAGACAGAATTTCACTCTATCACTCTTGGTAGAATGCTGTGGCATCTCAGCTCACAGCAACCTCCAGCTCCTGGGCTTAGGTAATTCTCTTGCCTCAGCCTGGGGACTACAGTCACCTGCCACAGTGCCCAGCTATGTTTTTGTTGCAGTTTGACCGGGGCCGGGTTTGAACCCACCACCCTCGGTATATGAGGCCTGCGCCCTACCCACTGAGCTACAGGCCCTGCCCAGACATTGCCATCTTTAGTCACTGTTCCATTAAAATTGAGAATAACGTGTGTGTGCATTTAGTCACTTCAGTCACTGTTCCATTAAAATTGAGAATACCGTGTGTGTGCGCACACACATGCTGAGTCTTTGTCCTTATGGAACATGCAATGAAGAAAAGAGACACAATATTTAGCAAATAAATAATTAAGGTAATCATAAGTTCTGCAAAGTGCTAGGAAAGGAACATACCGATGAGATAGTAGAGAATAACTGTAAGGCTGGGGCCAGCTAGGTAATCCAGAAAGGTTTCTACAAGGACTTAGCATATCCAATCTCAAAAACTAAGCAATGCACTTTTCCATTTTAGCATTATTTGTTGTCATAATTGCTCTCAAATCAATTTAAAATGTTTATGAAAGTAGCAGGATAAAATTAAAAACTAGCAGAAGTTGCTAGCTAGTAAACTGGTGATATAGATATAAATGAATATGAGATTTGGTACTATAAAAGGAGATGTAATTTGTAAACTAGTTTCTACTTCTATGTCCTTGATCTCAATTATCTGACTAGTAGGCGTCTGGTATTAAAATCCTACAAATGCTATATCTAGGATGTTTGCTTATAGTAAAGCATCTAGGGTTTCACTGATCTATATGAAGAGGAAAGAATTGAACTAAAGTCTATAAAGTTGCAAGGAGAGTTAGAGAAAACTTATTTCAAATTCCAATAAATATGCCTTGAACAATGTTAAAATTTCAGATGAAGAATATATAGTAAATATGCTTTAGGATTACTAAGCAGGGAAAACACTGGACTTTCATTGCTACAGAACAGTGATTTACCAGCCTTCTTCGTACTCAATTAGAAGTTTCTAGAGCACAGAAGTTGTCAAACCTCCCACGGAGGATGAAAAGGAGAGCAAAGAACACAGAATCAAACTCCTACCATGTTTGGCTAAGTCATTAATTTTAACTGCATTGCAATTGGAGGTGTGTTATAAAAAGACTGAAGGAGTCAGAGAAGCAGTAAAATAGTATGAACTAGTTAGAAAAGAGGATTCCAATGTGACACACTGGAGGCTAACTGGAATGAATATAATCTAAGAAATCTAGGCTACTTTTGGAAAAAGTTTCATAGGAGCAGAAAACATAACTGATATTTCTAGAAGCATATTATGTATCATGGACAGTAGTGGATAATAAAATAACTAACTTCTTATGGATTTAACAACATGCATATTTCAATTATGCTGCATTGTATGAAACCAAACCAAACAACACAAAAAACCAGTTTCCAGGGATGGAATTAGAACTCAAGGATGTTATTAATTGTCAAGAAATTAAAAATTGTTCTTATAGGGCAATATCTTTACTCAAAAGAAACTAAAAATGCTTATTTACATTATGGAAAGTCTGAGAAAATAGAGGGGGAGAAAATCATCCACGAGTCCTGTTCATATTTCTTTACATTTTGTTCTCCAGGCCTCTGACTACAAGATTTGTATCTCCTTTTTTACCCAAACACTCAAAAGTCATATTTATATTCAGAAAACAGATGATTGACAATCATGATTTAAAAAATTGCAATCCACTCTAAGACAAAGCCTTATAAATGGAATAGGAAAAACAAAAAAGGAGTGATCTTACTATTATTTGCATAAAGACATGGATAAAATAATAATTAATAATACTGAATTGATAGAAATAAAGAGACAAGTAAGTTATCCTCTTGATGTGCAGCTGAGTATATTTCCTAAACCACACAGCAAGATGAGTCATGGGTAAAAATGATAAAATAACTAAAATATACAGTATGTATGAGAGTTGCTCTGTGTTAGTTACCTGTTGGTGCATACTAAATTACCAAATGATCCCTCATTGGTTAAAAGCAATCTGAATTTATTATCTTGTAGTTTCTGAGGGTTAGGAATCTGAGCCGGGTTTAGCTGATTCCTTTGCTTGAGACTCTCCAAGGTTATGATCAGGTGTTGGCCAGTGTTGAAGTCTTATCTGAAGGCTTGACTGGGGAAAAATTCATTTTCAAACTTATCTTCATGGTTGTTGGTAGGATTTAGTTTCTCGTGAGGGTGAAGACCTGAGTTCTTGGTGGGTGTTGGCAGGAGGCCACAGTCTCTCCCTGTGGAAGCTTGCCTCATCAAACCAGTAATAGAGTTTTAGCTACCACGGCAGAAATCTCTATCATACATAACCTAATCACAGGTATGATGTCCTCTAATCTTTACCATAAGCTATTGTTCAGAAAATACTAACAGGGCCCACCCAGACTCAACTGGAGAAGATTACACTGAGGCCAGGAATGCCAGGAGCTGCAGGGACGCTTCGGGGGCCATCTTGGATTGGAAGCTGCTTTCTATATTTGCCAAGTGCACTTTCCACTTTTCTGTTTCCTGATTTGTTCACATGCTGAAAACAAAATAACTGGCCATGCAATTCCCATTAATCAACAAATACTTCTATTTCATTTGTTTATTAAAAAATTTATAGTTTGCTTCATTCTATAGAGATTGAGGTGATTGAAAATACATGCAGTAAATAAAACATGGGACATATAGAGCTTCTAGAATAGATTGTCCACATGACATGAGAAAAAATGGAATGTGTATTATTCAAGGATTTCATACAGGTGTTATTGCTGCCCTGAGAGATCGGCTTTCGTTATCCAAGTTTTCAAGCAGTAAGAAAAAAATGATTGCTTGCACAGTACTCTGGGTCTTTGAATAAAATGTGCATCATTTTTTAAGGGAAGCGAAATCTGTCCCAGTCTTATTCTAAAATAATGTGCTTCGTTTTCTTTTGTTTAGCTTTCATGGGACTTTATATGAAGTAAACCTAGATAAGTCATCTAAAATTTATTTGTGAAGGCAGACATTGGTTCTGATGTGCTATTGTTGATACTGTTTTCTGATGAAACCCAGAGCTTGCATTAACATTTAACTTAAGGGGGCATAATTCTACAAAGGCAAACCTAATAGAGGGTCCAGTTAAGCAACTTTCTCATAACTCAGTCTGAGCCCTGAAAAAAATTGAGTGCATGTAGATTCTGAGTAGTTCAAAGCACTTCAATATGCATTACTTTTGTTAGCTGGGTTTTCATCTTTGTTTTAGGAGTGAGCAGTTAGAGGTTTGACTCTCTGGCCTAGTGTGGTAAGCAGATTGCCAGTGTGACAGGGAAAGGGTGAATTTACTTGCATTACTTTGACATTCTTTGAGAAAATAATGAAGAGATAAGATTATACCTTAGTTTGTTTTCCTTAATAGGAGATTCCTGGAAAGGCAATGAATAAACTAAGGAAATCAACATGTAATAGTGAATACCTTTAGGTATATTACAATATGACTGAGGTCTACTACTTTAGAGCTATATACAGAAGGGAAAGAGGAATCAAATGATTTCCAGACCATAAAGCCTCGTCCCTTGTCTGGGCACAAAGTTACCTTTAAATGCCTTTAAAGACAGAGACTGATTGATTTGATGCTGTTTTAATCCCCGCCCTGGTTGTCCTCTTAATTAGACCACACTTGCTGGGAATAGGAAGGGCCTAAGAAGATTCAGTTTAGCACTTGGGATGATAATGTTAAATGCATGTTAAATAATCACACGCACATAAAAAGTTTTTTTTTTACTTGAGGACTATTTGACTGAAGCAACTACTTTCTAATCTATTATGTTTTGTGGCTCTATAGGTAACAAAGGAAACAAAATGAGGAAATAGTATTTGCTTCTCAGATACTAAAAATAGCAACAGTAAGAGACTAGGAGAAGGATTATGGCAGCTAATGTTTGAGTCTGCACTCCAAAAATGAGATAAACTTCAACGCAATTAGCAGGCAATTTCACCTTTCACTTAGTTCTGTACTCTCACTTAATATTAATTCATACTCAGGGTAGAAAGGTCAAGATTCTGTACGCTGAAGAATTGAAGATAGAATGACATTATATGGCTTAAAAAAATAAGTTAAAGAGAAAGAGAATTAGTGACAGGATTTTCAAGAGCGCCCAAATATACATGTGCCATTTTTACATTTATTTCAAATTTATGTAGAAGATGGATGGACTGAACTGAATTTATTTTTTAATTTTTGTTTTGGTTACATTTGTACCTTTCTTTTTGTTTTTAGACATTATTGTATGGCTCCTTTTGATCTCGTAAGATGGCAAGTTAAAAAGCTGAGAAGTCAGATGCCAAGGAGAAGAAATCTGAAGCCAAGAAGGCTGATGCTAGTGGCAAGGTTAACAAGGGCAAATTCAAGGATCAAAAGGCCGAGACGTCTCACTACACTAAATCTTTGCCCAGGAAATTGGCCCACATTCCCCCATTTGCTTTGTATTCCAGAAAGGCTGTGTCAAAGGGAAAGTACATAGCCTGCAAATTCAGAATCAAGAAGAAAAGGTAGGGGAAGTTTCTTGCTATGGCCACAGATCCATTGGTGGTGATGACAATGGTGGCAAGAAGGTGCTTTTCTGAAGCAGCTGGGTAGTGGCTTACTACCTGTCACTGGCCCTCAGGCCCTCAATCAAGTTCTTCTTCGTGGAGGACATCAGAAATTTGTCATTGCCACCCCCAGGAAAATTGATATCAGCAATGTAAAATTCAAAATCATCTCAGTGTTGCTTACTTCAAGAAGAAGCTGTAGGAGCCCAGACACCAGGGAGGTGGAATATCAGACACAGAGAAAGAAATGCAAGATTGCAGACCAGTGTAAGGCTGGTCAGAAGTCCAAGGCTGAAAGCTATTTATCTGCTCCAGGGTGACCTGTGAACTGGATTTGCCCTGACAAATGGAGTTTATCCTCACAGAGTGGTATTCTAAATTTCTTACCAAGAACATAATTAAATAACGGATGCATTAAAAATAAGCAAAAATAAACTTATTGTCACCACCACAGGTTTTACTAACAAACATTTGCTGACCATATCTTTTGTGATGAGAAATACTACATGTGTAAGCCCTAGAATCCACTGTTCTTCAATAAATAAAATCCAGGTGGGGAATCAGGCTATTAACAATATCTGTTATATGTTACATTCTGTAAATATGCATAGTATATATTCTTGTAAGATATAAATGTTATTGAATATGGTGACAGGAATTAAATGAAGTAAAGGTCATTGTGGCTATAGTGGCCAAGGTCTCATTAACTTTCTGAAGAAGTATCTAGGGACAATGCATACTATAAATGGCCATTAAAATTATGTGGAAAAATAAGAGTAGAGATACCAGGAGTGGTGGCTCACGTCTGCAATCCTTGAACTCTGGGAGGCTGAGGAAGGAGGATCTCTTGAGCTCAGGAGTATAAGACCAGCCTGAGCAAGAGTGAGACCCTCATCTCTACTAAAAATAGAAAAAATTATCAGGATGTTATGGAAGGTTCCTATGGTTCCAGCTACTTGGGAGGATGAGACAAGATTGCTTGGGCTTAAGGGTTTGAGGTTGCTTTGAGCTAGGCTGAGGCCTAGCCTGGGCAACAGAGCAAGATTCTGTCTCAAAAAAAAAAAAAAAAAAAAAAAAAGAGAAGAAAAGAAAAGAAAAATAGAACAGAGTTAGCAAGAAAATAAATTTATGTCTCCTGTCTCCCTCCTGCCTGGTTTCTTCTGTTGCCTAAAGTTCTGGGACATTATTAGAGGGAGAGTTTTAGTTATATGAATGGCATTATAATATGATGTGATTTAAAAATTTCCCTTCTATTATTAAGAGCCACTTATAATACTAAGAGTTTGTGTGCTTTTGAAAGGGGAAGCACATTACTACTCTAAAACAACAACATTCTATTTTTCTGTGAATTGAGACTGCATGAATAGAAAGAAAATAGGGCAGTGAGGCTGAATGAGGGGCTGATCATTTCTAGCTTAGCCTTATTTTGGCTACACTGTTTGGATTTTGGAATAAAGATATATGATTAAATAAATATGTTATGCAGTAGCTTTTATTGACAGAATGAGAATTGATTTTGTGCCTACTGTGCAGTCCAGTGATACAGGGATCAATGTTTCTTGATTTTAAGAAGCTTTCATATGGCCTGGGAACCTAAATGCAAACAGAAAAAAACCATAGAAAGCAAACACAATGGGAAAGTGAAGTGGGAATATTTCTGGCTAATCATGATGGATATCACAAGGGCATGGAAGATCATCCAAAAGTAAGGAAGAGGAAACTCAGGAAAGCATCCAAATGGAGCCCTTTTGCAACCAAATCATTTGAAGATACATCGGGTGCTTAATATGTTCATTGTGTGGGTCAAGAGAAGCTTCTACTGTCATATTCTTAGCATAATAACATTAATGTAGTATTTGCATAGTACTTTAACTTTCATGAATAAGTTTAACATTTGATCTTACTTGATTCTCACATCAATCCTTCAAAGTAGGCATGCATTTTTTATCATTATCAATTTTAAAATGGAATGAATAACTAATGAAAGTGAAAGTTGAAGACATTATTTGCAAGTGCCCATCTTTTGTAGAGAAATTATATATTTTTTGCTTTATGTTTTTTTATTTCACAAAGTGAATTTGATCACCTTTGTTATTTCAAAGAAGTTGAGCTAATTAGAAATTATTTTTGTTTGGTTGTTCCCCAATGTATATTTTTCTTTCCTATCTATCTAACCTTTGGCTCATCAGGAGTTGTGAAGTTGATCCTGTTTGACTGAATAGTGTTCAGTAAGCCTTTACTACCTCATTAGTTTGTAGTCAAATGGGGTTTATTTGGGAGGTAAGTAGCCACTATCAACCCCCTGTCAGGATAAGAGGGAATTAAAAGTTACAATGCCAAAGGAAGTCATTCTGGACCCAACAGGGAGAATAAAAATAAATGTTCTCATTTAAAATTGCCTCAGGAAAAAAGCCCACAGCATTATTAACCTGGTATTATGTTTTCATGTAGTCACCACAATTAAAAACTCAGGTCTCTGGAAAACATAATTCAGTAGCTCATATTAGTTTCTCACAGAAATAGTGAAATAGTGGCAAATTATATAACTTTGAGATTGGCTCAAGATATTGTAATAATCACTTGCCATTGATATTACAAAGAGACAAAAGGTATCAATTTATAAGAAAATAGCTAATAATTTCACATATAAAATCTTATTAAGCAAGAATTAAAATAAATGGGATGTTTTAGTCTTTATATACCTTTTTCAGTTTGTAGAAAAAGAGGAAAATGACATATGTTTGGTAGGTAAGTGATTGACAATGGAAAGGAAGAAAACAAATGGGAAAGACTAAGGCATATCAGAATTTAAGCCGGAGAATTTTGAATTCTTATTGGATATTTAGGTAGGTTTCTAAGATTATAAATCGCATATATGAGTTTTATTTATTTTATTATTTTTTTTGTAGAGGCAGAGTCTCACTTTATCACCCTTGGTAAAGTGCCATGGCGTTACACAGCTCACAGCAACCTTCAACTTCTGGGCTTAGGTGATCCTCTTGCCTCAGCTTCCCCCGTAGCTGGGACTACACCTACCACAACGCCCAGCTATTTTTTTTTGTTGCAATTCAGCAGGGGCTGGGTTTGAACCCTCCACTCGGTATATGGGGCCAGCACCCTACTCACTGAGCCACAGGAGCCGCCCGCATGTATGATTTTAAAAGAAAATAAATTTTTCCTCTGGGGTGAAGAAAAATATCAGCAAGCAGGAAGTTTTACCATCTTTTTAGCAAACTCCACCCTTCTCAATGCTAATTGTTTTATCAATGCAAGTGAACGTATATACTTGATTTCAGTAATTTTGAGTAGAATTTCTATATTTTTCTTATTTTTGTTTTTTTTTACATTTCTATTTATAATTTGTTTTAGAGTAGGCACAATTGCTCCACTTTGCCTGTCTTGGAGGTAGTCATAAGTATGGTTTTCAGTCATTCAAGAAAATATTTAATTTGCTTACTCACAGTTAGAACCCATTCTCTCTTCTAAATCCTTACCCTTTGAACTTGACTGAGATCGTATATTGCTAGATGACCTTTACCTGATCCATGGAGCTTTCTGTTCTTATTGAGCTTTCTTTGGATATGAATAGCAAGTGAAGTTTAATATTTCAAGATTCAAATTTCAGTTTCCCCTGCTAGTCTCACACTCACAGTGGGGAAGTAATGAGAAAAACAGTCACCCTGAACCTTATTTCCTTGCAGAAGATGGAGAAGGGAAGAAAGGTCTTATAGGTAGACAGTCCCACCTCACCTCTACCTCACTGTCATTAAACACTACGCATTAATGCTATTCATTCCTGAATGTGAATGTCATACAGAAGTCGTTACTAAGATTTAATAAATGGCACTATAAATTGAGAATTAAGTATTAACAGACTTAAGGCTGAATTTTTGAAATTTTTTTTATCACTTCCAAGAAGGGCCGTTTTCCCTAGTGTTTTAAAATTGCTTTGAAAATCAGTAGTGGAAGCCACATGCCAGGAAGCAAGAGAAGCTGGTAAATGATTTTGATAATTATCCCAAAGGTGACGGACTCTGGCCCTCGGTGTATGTAGCTCAATTAAAAAATAGCTGGTTTAATTGTTCAGCAGAAGTTGGCTGCTCATTAGGCCTTAACCTTAACAATGCATCTATGAGTGACATCCCAAGCTTCGATTCTCAGAACTCCTGCGCTTGGAAATCTTCTCATGCTCTCCTGAAGGATGGTATTTGCCAGTGGGAGAGAAGATCCTTGCAGGCAGAATAGTAGAGTGTGGTTTCAAAACTAGTTAAAAGCTACCCAATCTGTGTGTTGACTGAGAGCCAAGTTTTCCACAGATGAAAGGTAATTCAGTATTGGCTCTAGTCCAACTCCCCCCCCCACCCCACCCCGGCAAAAAACTGCGAATTGAGCTGTTTCCATGTAAAACAAGATGTCAGGCTAATTTTATCATTTTTTTTCCTTTCCTTGTGCTACTTCTTTGTCTAGCTCAGCAATCTGATGTTCCTATTTCTGCATGAGACTGCATTTTAGAGTGAGGAAATGATGGTCTTACCAAAAAGACAAAACACTCAGAAATGTAGGAAAAGTCATTCAAATCTAGTTGTCTTTAGTGGCTCCTGCCTCCTTTATAGAAATAAACATTTATCAAGGCATATGGCTTTCAAAACCCCAAACTGTATGTTCCTCCTTCCTTGCCACCAGGTGAGTCCTGGTGCCTGGGTTCTAGCTGGGGTGCCGGGGTGGGGGTGGGGGTGGGGTTGACGTGTACAAGCAGAGGTGCTTATGCAGTTTTGAGAAGCATCCCTTGGTAACAGCTGGTGCACATCTTTTGTCCTTTTATTTCTATTTTTTCCATGCTGTGGTTGGAACATGGATGTGATGGCTCCTTTGACCATGGTTGTGAGGGCTGCATCCTTGAAATTACAGAAGAGAACAATTAAGTAGCAGAACCTCTGAGGGTTTCTTAGAGCACCTCTACCAGCATTGTAGGACTGAAAGGATATTGTAGGCTGTCTTGCCCTGAGATGATGAAAATCCAGAGGGGGGACTAAACTGTTAAAGCTATGGTGAATTTTTCATTATTCATACCTGAAACTGATCTCTCTAAATTTTTTTCAACATATTAATTAAGGGAATACAATTGTTTTTGTTACATGTATACCTTGTAGAATGCTCAAGTCAGGGTTTTTGGTGTGCATGTCACCAGAATAGTGGTCAGTGTGTCTAATAGGTAAGTTTTTATCTCACTCCCCCAATCTTTCTCTTTCTTTGTTTCTCTTTGTTCTGTTCCTTTCCTATTGTTTGTACCCATGTGTAACACCTTGTAGCTCCCACTTATCAGTGAGACCATCTCTTGTTTGTTTTTCCATTCATGAGCTACTTCACTTAGGATGACGGTTTTCAGTTCCCTCCTAGTTGCCGCAAATGATGTTATTTCATTCTTTTTCATGGCTGAGTAGTACTCCATGGTATATGTGTGCACGCACGTGCGCGCGCGCGTGTGTATGACATTTCCATTATCTACTCTGAAAATAATCTTATACAACTTTAAAGCAGTTTTGTTTTTTATTTGTACTTAAAGTGGTCAGTCATGATTAAATGAAGCATACCATAACTATATATAGATTCCTTTTTTTTTTTTTTTTTTTTAAAGAGACAGAGTCTTATTCTGTCATCCAGATTTGAGTACCATGGCATAATCATAGCTTACTGCAGCCTTAAATTCCTGGGATCAAGTGATCCTTCTGTTTCAGTCTCCCAAGTAGCTGGGACTATAGGCATGTGTTACACACTCTGATAATTTTTCTATTTTTTGTAGAGAGAGGGTCTTACTTTGTTGCCCAGGCTGGTCTCAAACTCCTGGCCTCCAGTGATCCTCCCACCTCAGCCTCCCAAAGTGCAGGGGTTCCATGCATAACCCACTGCAACCAGCCCATATAAACTTTCTAATATTTCATTTGAAAAAGTCTGCTTTAAAAACATGGGGCTTCAAGGAATGTTCTTCAAATGCATGTATTTTCAAAGGTAGCTTTTTTCAATAACTAACTTTTGTATTGTAATTTTATGCAATTATAAATGCCTGAGAATGGTTGCTCTAAAACCGTTAGCAATAAGAATTTAAATAATACTATTTCAATTAAACATTCTTACTTAAGTTAAGAACCTTTATATATTCTAAAATATATAGAGGTTATATATATTTTCTATATAAAATATTTTATATTCTATTTATATTATATTTTATATTCTAATTATATTATATTATATTTTATATATAATTATGTATTATATATTTTATATTATATATTTTATATTCTATTTATATTATATTTTATATTCTAAATATAATATATTTATATTTATTTATTCTCAATAAATATAATGTAAAATATAATATTTTATATTATATATATTTTATATTCTATTTATATTATATTTTATATTCTAAAATGTAAAAGGTTCTATAAAGAACCTTTATAATTCTAAAATTCCCTGACCTGGATAACATTTACACTAGCTTTTACAAACACAATTTTATATAGCTTATGTGAAACGTGAACTAATATGTCACTTTACTTTTAATTTTAATCAATAAGCATCATTTTTGGCAAACAGACGTGGATTGTTTAATAACACACTTAGCCATTATGTTAATGTGAATAATGTCATCATTTCAGTGGGACTTATGTCTTTTCTCTGCATTTCTCATTGGCAAATTATAGATGACAGTACCTATGGAATCTTTCTCTTCCTGTAGTCAGTGTTTTTATGGGCAAACACTATACACAGCACTGTCACCGCCAAGTACCCTTGTTTCAGAGCAGTGGTTGTGACCCACAGGAACTGTTTTAAAGGGCCGTGGCATTAGGAAGGTTGAGAACCACTGTTTTAGAGGAACTTCTCAGACATTAACTTTTCTGGTATATCTGAACCATCGCATACTATAATTCAGTTCTCTAAAAGTTTTTCTAATTGTTTTTCACTATAACTTTGGGCATGTCCACTTCAGTTACCCAACATGACTGATTCTTCAGCCAGTCCTCCTCAGCCATTCTGGGATGTCTCTGTCACTCTCTCCTCCTCCCTGATTCTTCTGTCTCCCCTAAAACCTTGGAGAATCCTCTAGATAAAAAAAAGGAACATGTTCCAGCTCCATCCATGCAAACACAAGGTTCTTTAAGGCTGCATAATATTCCATGGTATACATATACCACAATTTATTAGTCCATTTGTGGATCGATAGGCACTTGGGTTTTTTCCATGACTTAGCAATTGTGAATAGTTGTGATATAAAAGTGTCAACTGGTCTGTGAAACTAGTGTATGATGCCCCATGATCATACCAATGTACATAGCTATGATTTAATAAAAAAAAAAAAAAAAAAGGAACAAAGATAGCTCCCACCTCATTCAAAATATTTTCCACTTCAAAACTTGGTAGAAATGTTTGAAAATACTTTGAGTTTTTAAGAAGCTCCTACTAGTGCAATCTACAAATACCAAGTAAATGTCAAATAGGACAGAGAGGTGATGACATCATAAAGGTCCATGTTCCTAATATTACTTAATAATGGTATTTTATTTATTGGATAATTTTACCTTGAGGACATTTACACCTTAGCATGTAGTCAGTATTTAATAATGAGGTCATTATACTAGTTTAGTTTTAAAAATTATAGATCATCATTACAATTTGGTGATAGTGACATTTTGCAGACTTGCAGACATGATAACAAACCACCAAAGGGTTATGTATTATAGATGGCTGGTGACAAAGGGAATTCCGTTAGTATCTCAAGAGAAGTCTTACTTTTGGCCACAATATCAAGATGTTGTTAATGAGAAGCTCTATTCAAACCTGCGTGTGCTTTACTCATGGTATTGCTTGAGGCATGGATTCAATTTTAACAGCATAATATAAAAGTCATGTTGCCCTGCTGTAATTTTTGGCAACTGTTAAGTCAGCTAAACAAACCAACCAAAAATGATTGTACTGCATTTTACATGAATTTCAGGGCATGTTTAGAGGGGCTAAGTTAAATTGTCAGTTTGATTGTCTATTTCTTTTTGGATGAAATGGTTTTTTGACAAACTAAATATCACATGGACTCCTAAACAGGACTTTTATAATTTTCCATAGCTCTTGTACCCTGGTTCTCTTATGGTGAGAACGGTCTGACGTGTGTGGTCATGAGTCTTAAGAACAAATGAAAATAGATAAACATTTTCTGAGTATCTTACATAGGAAACTTTAAATTCGTTGAAAATTCAAGTTAATCATTTTTGCATTAAGGTATTTTAATGTCAAATTAATTATGTTCTAAATCATGCTTTTGAGCTCATGACTCAACAATCAAGATGAGTCAATCGAACTTTTATAATAGGGTGAGTCATTTATCTGGATCAATAAAAAATATGTTTTCTTAAAAAAGAAATCTTAGTCAAGATACATTGCTATAAAAGATAAAAGGAGAATGTTCAAAAACCTAAGAATAAAATTCAATTGAAGGACAATTGTGATACATAAATATGATCCTGCTAGATGCAGAGGTTCTTAAGCCAATACCTATGTATTCAAGTGAGACTTAACTGCCTCTGACCAGGAATTATCTAATTTAGTAGACTTTATGTCCTTACTATAATAACAAGGAGCTGAATAATTTGGTGGATACTCTTGTTTAACTCCCAGTATTGTGCTTTCAACTAATCTAAATAAATTTGAGTTAAGGGAAGTCTAGGTATCTCAATCATAGCTACAAATCCCCATCAATTTCTGAATGGTGCACTATTTAATAATTGTATTCTTTGTAGATTTCATGATTACTTTCCATTACATATTGTTTGTTAATTTAAACTTTTCATTGCATGTCAATTATGATAAATTTACACTTGGACTCTGAGAATAAATTATTAGGATCAAGTCATTGTCAAGAAAGAGGGATTTGATTTGATATTTACTGGATTACAAAGTGATCCAATACCAAACATTATCATATAATTATATAGACAGCATTTTTGTAAAATATTTCAGATAGTCTTTTTTTCCAAGTAAAATGAATTTGGAAATACACAAATATAATAGAGGAAGGGTTTGGAAACCACTTAGATTGTTTTTCCTATCTCTCTTCTATTTTCCTGTTAATGGTAGCGTCCCTATCTATTTGAGTCTTTGCAAAAGTGATCACAGATTTCACAGCTCACAATATACCTTTTTAGTAGTACATGTTTGAAAATTTCTAGTTTTTAAAAATGCACTAACAACATTGTTTAATAGTCCAATATTGTTTTTATGTAATGTAAAATCCTATCATTTTCTAAGCATATATGAAGTAAATTGTTCTGATGTCTTAAAATATAATTTACTATAAATTAAACAAGTTGGATTTAGAGACAGGCAAAATCACTAACTTTTAGTGATTATTGTTATGCTTTGAAAAAAATCAAAAAACTGCCTATCCATATATACGATTATAATTATGTATCTCACACAAGTCTGCGTATGCATAAGTTTACAGAAATGATGGTTTGCTGTGATTGATTGCTCGTTATTTAAATGGTTAATTTTAGGGATAAAATTATTTATTCAATATGTTTTGACAGTATTCTCAACACAAAGTTGTGAATACATTTTGCTGTAGCTAATTTGGTTGGACTCACTGGCGAATAAAGTTAATTGAAAATTTAGCATGTATCCAGGTTAATAAATATGGTTAGCTAGTCTAAAAAGAAAACTGTACACAAATACCCTAAAACATGATTCCTTCGTTCATATTGAAATAAATGTATTTTTCTAAATGTAAGAACACATATATTTATTTCTAAATGTAGGATTATCTATCTCTGGAATAAGCAAAGTCTTTTGTTAGGGATGAGATAGTAAGTGTTTTAGACCCTGTTTCCATCCATGCCTGTCACAGCTACTCAACTTTGTCCTTTGACTCAAAAGTAGCCAAAGACATCACACACACAAATTGGTGTGACTGTGTTTCAATAAGAATTTGTTTTTGGACACTGAAACTTGAATTTCATATAACTTTCACATGCCACAAAATATTATTCTTTTGATTTTTCCCTTAACTGCTTATAATTACAAGACCCATTTTCAGCTCATGAGCCATAGGGAAGCAGATGGGTGGATTTGGCCGTGCGCCATATTTGCTGACTCCTGATGTAACTTCTATGCCAACTTTTATCACTTTTTCTGACAATGATATACTCTCTATAAATCTGTTGTTATTTTTTGCTTCAATTCTTTTCGAAGTCACATGATTGATTTCATATCATATTCAAAAGCAAATCTACATCATATAATATGAAAAACATAAAGTGTGAAAGTTTTATGAAGTGTCTTACTAGGTTTTTCAGTATAAAACGATTATTCACTATTTCCTTTCTTTGTCCTTTTTCATAGCATTTTTTTTTTTGGAATTAGGTGAAAGCCTGACTGATTTGATATCTCTGCAACATCTGGAAGTTTTACTTTTAAAAGACAATCGTCAGACACCAAAATCACTGAATCAGAGATTAAAAGGCCTACATTACACTAAAATGTAAAGAAAAAGATGAATTTGATTTTCTTAGGTCTAGAAAAGAATATAAATTATAATTAAAGTATTTGAAAATTATTTTAAAAATAATTCCATGTTCTGTAACTTTTCCTTATATGTGCTGACACCAATGATGACAATTATTAATATTTCTATGTATGGTTAAAAACAAGGAGAAAATAAATTTCTCTACTGGAAATGAACATTAAGACTGCTCTAAATGGTTTGCAGGTAATGTTGGGGAATTTTTAGCTACCAAAGAGAAGTTTATGTGTGAAGAATATTAGTATTCACTTGGCTTGCTTTCTTCAGTTTTTACCTATACAGCTCAGTGTGGGAGGAGAATCCTCTAAACAAGAAGAATGTAATTCAGATCAAATCTAATCTTGGAAAAGTTAGAAACCTGAGATTTTCAACTGGTAAAACATCCTCTTTTTAGGCATTTGTTCCTGCTCATGGTAGCAAAACTTAACCAATTTCTCTACCTGCTACTTTGGATTATTTTGATATAATTCTAGAAATTATTATAGAATCTAATCATTCTTAGTGCCAAATGATTTCAAAAAGATGCAATGCTTAAATGGATTTCTGGAAGTAGGAAGTAATATGCTCTTTAATTTAGTGAATCAGTTGTTGAAATGATCCCATGCCATTAGAAAATATTTTAACACACACATAAGAGCTCATGTTTATACAACAAATGAATAAAACCATGCTGGGTCTGTTATGAGGTGCGCTGTCCTTCACCCTCCAAATCCATATGTTGAAGCCTATTCCCCAATGTGTTAATATTTGGAGGTGGGGCCTTTGGGAGATACCCGGATTTATATGAGGTCATGAAAGTATGGCCCAATGATGGGATTAGTGCCCTCCTAAGAAGAGATGCCACCACACTTGCTCCCTCTGTCCCTGTGCTACGTGAATAAACAAGGAGAAGGCAGCTGACTTCAAGTCAGGAAGAGGGATCTCAGCAGAGCCTGACCACACAGGCTCCCTGACAGTGGACCTTACAGCCCCCAGGATGGTTAGAAATAAGTTTCTGTTGTTTAAGGGTCTCAATCTGTAGTATTTTGTTATGGCAGCCTGAACAGACTAATTTATCACCTCTTTCAAATATTTTACAGTGAGAAATGTCTTTAATTATAAATTTCAACATAATTCAAGAAAAGGAAATGCAGGACTCTGAATTTTCTGATTCATTCCCATTTGCATCCCTGTCTGGAGTTTCGTTTAACAGGAATGATGAACACAAAACAAGTCCTTCTGTCTAGTTCATTTTTTTTTTTTTTTCATGTAAAAGCAGGGTATAAATGATGCAGCTAAAAACTAATACTTTAGAACTTCTTTCACTGCGATTTTATGTAAAGAAGATTAGATGTTTTTAATTTGTTCTCAAATGATATTGATACCTGCTTTAATTTTCTCCTTTACTTTTAATGTGATCTATGTTGGAAGAAATGGCAAAGTGAATAATTAATGCAATTCTTGTTTATATCACTAAAAATGAAATGCATTTCTATAATGTATGAGAAATAATTATGTTTTTTGAAGGGAACTTAGATATAAATTCAAAATTATTTGACCAGGTGCAGTGGCTTATGCCTGTCGTCCCAGTGCATTGGGAGGCTGAGGCAGGAGGGTTGCTTGAGTCTAACAGTTGCAGGTTATTTTGAGCTAAGATTGCCCCTGTGCTCCAGCCTGGGCTAAATTTGTTTGAAATAATAAACTAGAATTTTAGCTAAGTACCTGGCTTAACAAAAAGATACAAGTTATGTTCGTACTAAAATGGCATTTAAACTGCAAAAAATCATTTAGGTTCAACAGAAACTTATCCATTATCTACTAATTGTAGTGCAGTGAGAAATATTACTGTTTGTTTTATGCTGTTTGAGTTTCATATTGAACTTTATTGTTGGAAATATTAGTAGGTTATGATTAGGGTTTTTATTTGTCTTTTAGGATGAGTAGGTTTTTAAGGAAACAGAAATGATAAAAGCAGATCCTGGTTTTCCCAAAGTAAAAATATTGTGAATTTAAGTTATCTTTATGGATTATTTTAGATAATCTAAACTAATTAATGATATTTTATTTAAAAAACTTTACTTATATTTAATGGCAGGAGAAAATATTTTTAAATAAAACAATGGTGAAAATGAACAGATAACTTTAAAAATATTTAGCTTTTCTAGACATATATGTATCTTTTACATATACATATATGTAAATGTGTATGTATAGAAAAATATGTATTTTTTTTCTGGACAAATATATATTATTGTTCTATTTTATAATCACACAAATAAATTTTATTAAAAGCGGATCCTTAATGTGTGGACAAGTTGTGTGGGAGCTAATACATTTTTCCCATGGAAATAAAACCATTCTTGGTGTTTGGTTTTCAGAACTTCAAAAATGTCCTGTGTAATTTATAATTTTTGTATTCTCAGGCTCTAGACCAGTGCTGTCCAAAACAGCTTTTATTCCACGATGGAGATGTCCTTATACCTGCGTTGTCCGAAGTGGTGACCACTGGACACATGTGACTATTGAGAACTTGAAATATGGCTATGATTGAGGGATTAAACTTCTGACTTGCCTGACCTTAATTAATTAAAATTAAAATTAAAATTGTAGGAGCATAAAATAATTTTTCTTTAAACAAATCTTTATTATTTCGGTAGGAATGAATTGCACTTTTACCCTTGTGTTGTAGGAGATGTTGTTCGCTTGCAACGTGCGTGTGTTCTATGTGTTGTTTCTGTTGTGACACATCAGTATGTCTCCAATCTATTTGCAGTCAATGGATGAATATGTTCAAAAGATTATTTTCAATGATAGACATAACATTATCACAGGTTTATTTGAATGTTTAGTGCAGACAGCGTGAGTTTTCAGACTATCTATGTAAATTAGAATTGGTAATTAAGTTGAAATACATATTACGCCTTAGATTATAATATAATTCAACTGTTATTTAAAAAGAATAAGTATGGAAAACTATGTAATTAAATATTAAGGCTTACTATTTCTACAGAATCTAGGGGAGATACAAGTCTTACTACTCAGGAACAGTATAGGAAAAAAGAAACTAGAAAAAACATTTACAATATGTTGTAGCAGAAAAAAAAAAAAAAGGTATTTGTTTAAAATGAATAAATAAATGAATAAATAAATAAATAAAAAGTGTGCTGTGCAAAAAATAAGTGAATAAAATTAAGTGGATAATACATTTCAGCAAGTACATAATGATTTTGGTAAGGTGTTTTCTTTCAATAGGCAAAAAGAATCAAAATTAGTCACTTGAAATCAGAATTAAACATTTAATAAGACATTTAAAAATTGTTTGGAATAGAAGTTGAGCTTATAACTCTGACCTACTATAAAATGATTTGAATATTTGAATTAAAAAAAGAAAGCGACTTTTAGATATATAAACAAAAAATTATCTCAATTATGAAAATTTTGTTAGAATGTTATGTAAAAAGAGATTTTTTTTCTTTTACAAAAATTAAAGATCTTTAAGCCACCAAATTAAGAATATAAAATTTTCAATATAAAATATCAATTCTTTCACTATTTAAACAATTGTAAGGTTTTGTTTTTATCTTTTAGGTGATTTATGTGATGTGAGACACTCCTCAGTTAATACTTTGAGCACATTTTGTCTAAAAAGACTTCCAAATTTATAAAGAAATGTTACAAATCTGTGGCCTAAAACATTAAACTTTGTGCATAGATATTTTTAAATCACACACATCTGTTGAGGAAGAATTTTTAATCTGCATGAAAAAATTAGCTTTAATCATGGCAGACAATGCTCTGGTTATGTTAGGCAAAAATTAAAAAAAAATTTAAATACAAGATTTTTTCTCTTATTGTTTTGTTCAGCTATATGGTAAATATTGAAATTATTTGCAAAAAAATTATGCATGATTCCTTAAAGCAGATTCCATAAAAATTGTCATAATACAGTAGTTAGGATCATTCAACATACATAATATGTTGAAACAAAATTAAAGGTGACACATATAACCATCTCATATTGGTGTTATTGCTTATTGGTCAAGTAAGTCATGGGAGTTTGACAAAGATATGACATACTATCACTTTTATTCATGATCTTCTTGAGCAAAAGGAATGTTTGACAAATGTTCAACAATCAAAGCCAAATCAGAGTGTGATTTTTATTTTTTCGCCAATATATACTGCATATAAATAAGCTAAGTTTGAAAATCCAAATTAAAAGAAAAGCTGATTTGTGTCTTTGCAATTTTGGATGATTTAGGTGATGTGAGACACTCCTCAATTAGTATTTTGAGTACATTTTGTATCCAAATACATCCAAATTATAAACTTACTTTATACAAAACATATATCTTCAAATGAAAGTTGTCCATAATACAAATCAATAGCAATCATATTGCACATTTTTTTAACACATGAAGAGGATTTTGATTGCAATGGATAGAGTTATATAAATTTTCAAACACTAAAAGAAACATTTGAAGCAATATTTTTCATATTAATAAATTTAGAGTTCCTTTCCAATTTATGCAATTTTCCCTTTGGGTTATATGTTATGACCCTAAAATTATTTCATTCAGTTGAAGAAAGTGATGAGTTTTTGATTTAGCCAAACCAATTCTTTATATTTTTTAAAGCAATAAAACAATTTTGTCAATATGGAGGATAATATTACAAGAAAATGGTTTTTCTATTCAATTTAGCTATTAGAAAAACTATTAAAACTATTAATCTGAACTATCAGAAAAATATTAAAATCATTGTTATTTTTACATGTTTGGAATGTATAGGATATTGGAATTAATTTTTCAACTGTGAATTTTAGGAAATCTAAATATAGATCAAGTAGTTCCAATGAAGACTTAGATGAGTTATAGGATGTAAAACATCTCAATGGTTCTTACATTGATTACATATTAAAATAATATTCTAAGAATATTGGATTAAATAAAGTGTATTATTAAAGTTAATTTCTTCTAGTTTTTCTTCCTTTTTTAATGTGGCTCTATAAAATGCAAAATTGCATATGTGTTTTCAGAGTTTGTATTGGACAGAACTATTATAGATCTAATCACCATGTGTAAAATGCATTACGGGAAAATGTACATAGGCTTTCAGAGTCCCATGGTGAGATCTTTCTTTCTTTCTTTCTTTCTTTCTTTCTTTCTTTCTTTCTTTCTTTCTTTCTTTCTTTCTTTCTTTCTTTCTTTCTTTCTTTTTTTTTTAGCTAGGTTAAAAACTCCTCAAGGGCAAGAACTATGTTTTCGTTTCCATATTTTCAGTCTCTAGCAAAGCATCTAATATATAGTATATGATTAAAAATATGTTTAAGATACAGATAAACTTTATTTATTTATTTATTTATTTTTATTGTTAAATCATAGCTGTGTACATTAGTGCAATCTCCTGTACCCATTCTAAATGAGTGAGTAAATATATGAATGAGTAGTCAGACAAAAGATGGTTTTATAGTTGGAGTTTAAATAAAGCAATAAATCTCTTAAGTCTTGTGACAGAGATTGAGAGTTCCTTCTCCTTCAATTTCTTCCTCTTCCATCTATTCTTATAAATTCCCCGAGAAAAATGTTCTAAGTAGGTTGACCATATGTCCCAGTTTGCTCAGCCATTCAACTGCATCCCTGTTGTTTCTCAGTTGCTATTATAGATAAATCCTATTCTCCCCATTGGTGAGAGAAGGATTCCCACCCTAGGGTTATGGGAATGTATGTCTAATACAAGAGAACTGTTGCTGAATAGATGAGGCTGAAGGAACTTACTAGTCTTGGATACTAACAGCCGAGGGGAGAAGTACATTGCATAGTATGGCAGGGCCACGCAGGGCTGCTCGTGGGAACAGTGAGCAGTGTGAAGAGTTGAGGCTGTGGGAGGCAAACTTTGTATAATAGTATCTAGAGTGGCTGTCATCGGGCTCCCATGGAAGGACATGATTGGAATGTTTGACTAATACTGTGGACTGGCAGGGAACTGAAGCCTGATGTTTAGGCATAAGCAGAACGTGTGCCTTTTCCCCCATTGGGAATTGCTTGGCTAGGGGACCCGATCCAAGAAAGCAAAGTGGTAGGGAAACTTGCCTTCCACTTTCACCAGAAGCCACTTGCCTTCCAATTCACCAGATATCAAGGTAGTACATAATTTGAGCCTTAATTTTAGACCTTACACAACAGCTCCCCTATGAAAAAGGTCCTCTTGTGAATTAAAAGCCATGTATTGTGATAGCTCCGATTGGCTTTCACGAGCTTCACTGATTTCTTGGACCCAAGGGACAGAATGAAATGTTCACATGTCTAAACGTCTCTGGTTTCTAAAACAAGCAAATAGGCACATAAAAGTTTTAGAATATTAACTTCTTTTATAACGAATAAAAATATGTGAATAGTAGATTAAAACTTTTCCTCCTCTATTTTTGCCTTTTGAGGTTCATCCCTTTCCTTCCTAACACGTACCATTTTCTTTCCTCTTAAACGTGATGGAAAAAGGCACAGGTGTGCTGTGTTGATAATAATATCTTCATAGACATAAACACATAGAAAAAGACTCACTTGTATTTCAAAGCATATTTTGATTTAACAGATCAGTTGGGCATTCTGTTCTTAGACTTTAAAATGGGGTCATGGATTATCTTCTTAAAAGAGAGGAGGGATATGAGGAGCAGATGCACTTTTGTTTTTGGAGGGGGCTGTGCATGAGGACATGCAGACTTATGCTCAGCCCTTTCTTCTTTGTGAGCAGCGATCACATTCCAGACTATCAATTAGAAATAAATGTGACAAATTTAAATCAGTCAGAGGTAAATGGGACATAAATTGAAAGCCAAGAAAAGTTCAGGAAGGTCTTTTGCAACAGTTTCAAGAGGTGAATAGTGACCAGCTACAGTATATGAAAGTGAAGGAGAGTTTCCCACTGGGGTCACTAAAAATATAAGGGACATTATAAACTAATGGTACATTTGCTGGCAAGTCATCAGTCTAAAAGGTGTCTTGAATTCTGTGACTATCGTAATTACAAGGATTCTTCTTTTAGGAATTTAATTGTTTCTAGATTAGTAAATAGTAAGTAAAAGGAAGTGTAGTCTTAGCATATTTGGATGTGTGGTTACTACACAGAACTTCAAGTTATAATATCAGGTTCTTAAATGATACTTCTTGTGAAATATATTTTTTTTATAGCATAATATCCATATTTTAATGTACAAGGTAAAGAAAACAGCTAGAGGAGGGTGTGGGGAGGGGAGCAGGGAACCGGGTGGAGGGACGGTAATTGATGGGACCTCACCTACTGGGTATATTGCAAGCATACATGTGAAAGATATTAACAGTAGAGTATAAATGTCTAAACACAATTGAATAAGTGAGGTGAATGATAGGTTGACCTGTTTGATGTAAACATTCTAGATTGTATATAGAGTCAGCTCATTGAACCCCATAAATGCAGAAATGTACAGTTACGATCTAATAGAAAAAAATACAAAACAAACAAAAAACCAAATGCAAACAATGTAACCTAATTGTATATACCCTTAAATTAAATGAAAAAAAAAAAAAAAAACACTTAGAAATAGTAATGTGCTAAATAGTTTTATTAGCATTTTAACCACAGAGAGAAACTCAGACTTCTCATTCCACTAACATACTCATCTGTCAAGTTCCCACCTGGAGATGAGCCCAGTTCTCCAGTGAGGACATACCTACACATGCCAGCCACATATGTAAGGTGACAAATATTCTGTAGGGTAATTCCAAGATATAGTAGCTTATCATGCTTACAGTGAGGTAGGGAGAGTGATGGTGCTTTTTCAATTTAAGAATATCTTGAATATCTTTTCAAGCGTAAGTGGTCTGGGAGGCAAAGGAGTGTCTTTGAAAAAAAGCAAGTAGAACAATAGAAGAAACAAGTTTGGAAAAGAAAATCAAGATTTATTTAAAAGCATTTAGCTAATACATACAAAGCATCAAATACCATTATACACATTATATTAATACTCCTTTAATTCTCATAAAAATCCTATGCAGTAAATATTATCTTTGTTTTACATCAAGGAATTACAGTTACGTTTAAGTTGGAAAATGAAGTTCCATCGATATGAATGTTTGTGAGGTTAGCAAGTGTGGGTGGCTCCCTATATGAGGTCTGATAATTAAATTCACAAACTCATTTCTAGACGTGCTACCTACCTCATTGCTGAATGTCACTGGGGTCACCTTTGCAGTGCTCCTCTTGGGAAGCTGTGCACGGACCTCAGTCCTTACTCCACTTTTCAAAGCAATTTGGAACTCTTTTTCTGGAATGATCATCAGATTTACAGTCCTACAAAGGTCTGACGATTAAGTTCACAAATTTGCCTCCATGTGTTTACGTGGGCAGGACTGGACAAACAACCCCGTGTATCAGTGTCTCACGGCTGGGTTCATGCCCACATGCGGTGGTGTCTTGCTGAGTGGGATTCATTATTGCTGTGGGGTGTTGGTGTGTGCGTACAATGACAGCTCTGATGGCCTGTCCAGTAAAAGAGTTCCCATAGTGCTTCTAAGGGTGGACTAGGTGCTGATGCTGGTGCAGAGCTTCCCTCAGGGAGGATCTTGAAGGTGACTCAAGCGCTTTTTCTAGGATGAGTTTCATGAACTTCACTGTCAGACCTTATATGTCTAGAAGATAAATTTTATTTCAAGTTTTCACCTATGAGAATATTTAAAAATAACTCTTCAGAAAATAAACTCCTTTCTGTTATTTTGGGTTCTTTTGAAGTATGTGGGTCAACTTTTATTATGAATATTAACTAATGTTTAGAAAATTTTGACAATGTTGCAGAAGTAATAATATACTCCAAGTGTGGTTTTCCACTAGCCCTGAGGTATTTACTGAAATCTTTTCATCCAAATCATAAATCTTGCCAAGAGCAGTTGAAATACATCCAACCAGTGCTAATTCAGTGCAGCAAGCTAGGAGGAGAGTCACCAGATAACTTATTCATAAATTTGTGTGATTAGAGAATAAATTTTAGATTTAAGTGAATACCCATGTATTAAAGACTTTATATTTTTTTGACATATTTATTTATTTTAGTTTTAGTCTTCCTTACTTGGTAAAAGAACAATCAGAAAACATTAAACTATCTCATTTTTCTTATATTTTGAACTCAGCCCATAACTTTCTTTAGAAGGTACATTTCTCAGTTAGGGAAGGGTGTATCATATGACTTTGGCTACATAATTTTATTAATGTTGGTGCAAATATATAGAAATATTTGGTATAAAACTTCATATATTATGCTAACCATGTGTCTTCATGCCTGTTTGAATTGCCTTCTATGTGATTATATTTAGTGAAAATTAATTCAATAGTTGATTCCACAATTTAAAATAACTTAGCATTTTTAGGAGACAGCTTTCCTAGCACAGTGAAGAATTTATAGCACCCAATGTAACAAAATTAGAGGAAGAAGAAGAAGGAGAAACCATTTAAAAAGTGAGAGTATATAAGGGAACAGCTGGGGAGAAAAGGGGGAGGCTCAAATTGTCTTTGTGCCCGTTGAAAAGGGAATGGGTTTCGGTAAAATTGTGTGCTAGAGAAGCATTTAGAGGAATTCATTCTGTGGTTCCAAACCGTTTATCTTCAGGAAGAGTGTGGAGGCACATGAAATGAAGTGATAAGAAAAAAGTTGAGTCAGGATTTCTTTTTCTTCAAACATATTTTAAAAATCTGTGGAAATTCCTTCCAATTCAACTGCGTGTCGTCAAGAGCAGAAATTAACAAGGCTTGATTTATTATCTAATCTCTGAATACACAGTACCTTCCAGATGGCAAAAGAAGAATCATTCATCAGGGTCAGAAGATTAAATCAACTTTTGTGGTAATAGAACTTGGTGTGAAATTTTTGTGTTATCAGATTAGGGCAATCACATGAAGGGCTTTGGGATACTATATACAATAATAGATTTTTTTCTTTTTTTTTCTGAATTGTCAAATATAAAAGAACAGAAAAACTCTTAAGGTGACTTTCTAAATTCTTTACTCTCTACATGTGAGAATCAACAGATATGTCTGAGTTAGCACAATAACTCAACTTGATCTGGGCAACATGAATGAAATTAAAATCATTTGGAATTCTTTGTGAAATGATGTGTCATCCTTGTGCATTTTAATATAGAGCTACCTATAGACCATGGAAGAGAAATGAGAACTAAAAAAATCTCATATTCAAATCTATATACATCTATAGTAATAATAATATATTATCAAATACAATTTGTACTATCTAGCAATTTATTTTATATATATTTTTTTCTTATTGATGGCTGCCAAGGTATCCCCTTAAGACCCTTTCAGCAAATCTGTCATAGCAAGAGGAGATATTTTAAGGTATCCCTTAACCAACTCAATTGTACTTAAAACAAAAAACCCTGACCACCTTAAAATTAGTCCGTTTCATCATCAGAGTGCATATCTTTCCTTGAATAAAAGTATGGTATACACATCTTTCCCTTTTTATACTGTTCAGTGTCTTTCTAAATTAGTTCAGGGATTTGCTGATCTGACTCAGCCCCTCCAGCGTGCCTTCACCAAGGCGAATGCTGCTCTGTATTAAGATATATGACTTGGGTCCCAGAAAAATCAAACCTTATTATCTCACAGGCTTTTTTGGAAAATGTCATTTTTATTGCTTTCTATCATTCCTTTTATGATTTTCCCAGAACCAAAGTACTTTTTTGTTTTATTTTTAACAGAAATTTGGAGAAGACAACTTTAAAACTCACAAGAGAGAGGAGTAAAATCCATCGACTCTCAGTTATTTAGTTTGGATGTGTTCCCTGTAGTAAATAAATTAACTGACTTTATAAAATGTAGTATTTGGCCAAGTATGGTGGCTAAATGCTTGTAATCAAAGCACTTTGAGAGGCAAAGGTGGGAAGATAGCTTGAGGCTAAGAGGTTGAGTTACTGCTCTACAAAAATTTTAAAAAGTCAGCCCGGCATGGTGGCAAACACCTGTAGTTCTCATTACTCTGGTGGCTGAGGCAGGAGGATGGCTTGAGTCCTTGAGTTTGAGGCTGTAGGAAGCTATGCTAATGCCATTATGTTCTAGTCCAGGGCAGAGACCAAGATCGTGCCTAAAAATTAAAAAAGAAAAGAAAAGAAAAGAAAAGAAAAGAAAAGAAAAGAAAAGAAAAGAAAAGGAAAAGAAAAGAAAAGAAAAGAAAAGAAAAGAAAAGAAAAGAAAAGAAAAGAAAAGAAAAGAAAAGAACTAGTAAAAACCCTTACTATGCCTGGTGTCATTCCACTGCCCAGTCTGTAGATACTGGGCCGAAGTCACATTGAGATACCAGTAACCAGCAGGACTCTCCTCCCATTCAAAGGCCTCAAGGGCTCAGACTTCACCTCAACGCTGGACAGAATAGTTATCTTCTACGTTTTCTCTTGATCTGGACGGTCATCTTGACCTTCTGCCTCTTTTCCTTTCTATTGTTTGCCTTGATTATTTCCCCCCCATGTGTGAATCTGTGTTTTGAACCCACTGATGTACAGCTGTGTACTATATGGTAATTATTCAATCACAGCTGGGCTCACTACAGATTTAGAGCTAAATTTTCCCTCCTAATTATAGAAAACCAAGCGATCTTGCTGTTTTAGTGTAGGTTTGACCTGTGAAAATCTAAATATCTAAAGTTTACCTCTACCATATGCATGTATGTTTTGAATATATGGTGTTTACTTAGTTTTCATTTCATATTAGAATCCCTAGTGACATGAAGTGAAAAAGCACTTTTGAATTCTAAATTTTAAATGAAGTTTCAGTAACAAAAAATGAAAATCTCATTACTTTAGAAACAGTAAATACAGGGCATAATCGCCAAGTTCATTGAAACCCAAGCAAAATAAACACCAGAGAAACACACAGGAAACTGAAAACGGTGGTTTCTTTCTGGACTGTAGGGATGGGAACGTGGTAGAGGGAGGGGCAGAGGGAAGAAGGAATTTTTTACTACGTACCTGATTATATTTTCTGGGCTGGGAGCCATATGCATGTATTGGCTATTCAAAAAATTAAAAATATTTTATTTATTTATTTATTTTTTTAATTAAAAAAAAAAGAAAATTAAATTAAAATACTACAAAAAAAAAAAAAAAGAAAAGAAAAGAAAAGAAAAGAAATGTAGCTGCTGGATGTAGGGGATCATAACTCTAATCCTAACACTCAGGGAGGTCAAGGCAAATAGACTGCTTGAGCTCATTAGTTCAAAACCAGCCTCAAGCAAGAGGCAGACACCAAATCTACTAAAAATTCCAAAACTAGCCAAATGTAGTGGACAGAGCCTGTAGTCCCAGCACTCAAAAGGCTGAGGCAAGGAGATCCTTTGAGCCCAAGAATTTAAAGTTGCTGTGATCTATAATGCCATGGCACATGACTTTGTGGCAAAAGAAAAAAAAAAAAGAAAGAATTGTAAGGAGTAGATACATCTAACTATATTAAGGGTGGCAAATTAGAACACATAGAAATTAAACTATTTATCATAGTCCACATAAAAATAAAATTTTGAAATTTGGGGACATCCTTAGTTGTTCTGATAAAATTATTGAGTATAATTTCTGCAGGATCTTATTTGAAACATTTATAGAATAAAAAAATGTGAAACAGAAAACATAAAAAAAAAAATTAAAAATAAGTAAAATAAAGCATAGACTATCTGACAAAGTCCTTACGTGGCTGTCCTTTCTGGATGCAACTGCAATGCTGTGAAAACATAGGGGTGGCAATTTTCATACTGCTCAACGGTGGCACTGGGACTGCTCTAAGTCTTTTTTTTTTTTTTACCAACATAGCTGTATGAGGACCGTAGTAATACCCTGCAACCAGGAGATGTTAGCTGGTCACATGTAGGAGCCTCAGGTCAGGGCAGTTGCTGTAGAAATTGAAAGAAATGGGGGGAAAGTGTCTGTTTAATGGTTGCAAGTTTCATATAGAGAGGAATGAATAAAGAAACCTTTATCTAGTGTGATACACAGAAGTTTCTAGGATGGTGTTTTTCAAACTTTTTTACCTTGCAGCACACTTCAAACTATAGTTAAACTTCCATGGCATACTGAAATTATGTTGATCAAAAAACTGCCAAAAAAAAAAAAAAAAAAAGAATATACTTACTGTTCTTTGAACTGCCTTTGAAAATAATTTAATTAGTGATCTTCAAAAAATTTTGTAGCACACCTAAAATCCTCTCCTTTCGCACTGGTTGAAAATCACAGTTCTAGGACTTGTATCTTAAATGTTGGATTCAGTGCCCCAGTTGACCTCCACAAGACATTATTCACACTCCTGCTCTTTCTTGAATGCTTTGAAATGACTTTGTGTTAATGGGCCAAACGTGGTTTGCCAAGAGTTTTTATGAATGAACTTTCATTGTATGCCAACACAGTCAAGGTCATTTGTTTGCATGCTGTCTATGTCTACTTTTGCACAACATGGTGAAGTTGAATAGTTGCAAGAGAGACCATGCAGTCCACAATACCTAAATATTACTACCTGGCCCTTTACAGAAAAGAGTTGGCCCATCCCCACTCTGAAAGAATAAATGATTTTTACTATAATGTGGCATCACTGAGCAGCTGATATCATTAGCTTGCTGGACACAGACATTTCCCAGCAGGTTTCCACTCTGTGTAGTCTAGAGATGTATCCCCAGCACAAAAAAAAAAGAATGAAAGGAAAGAAGGGGGGGGAGAAGGAAAAGAGAACAGAAGAGTGTTGTGTTGGTCTAAGTTACCCAGCATCTGGACGGGGATCCGCTTGTTGGCAATTTATTGACGTTTTCCTCCAGTAACACCAGAGAGGAAGATGGGGAGCAGAGCCTGGGAGAGGCCTCCATTCATGCCACCATGGTTACTTCATCATGCCCACCGTGCCAGCACTGGGGCTGCTGTGACACAGGCAGGATGCTGTCAGCTGGCCTGGTCATCCTGTCTACCGGATGGGTCAATGCCTCTTCTTGTTGGATGTACTCTGACTGGTGATAGAAGATATTCAACTTCACATCCACTTGCTGAAGGCCATCTTTATGCATCATCTACATATTTCCTTTCCTTAGAATTCTCATCTTCCTCCTATCAGGTCCCTGTCCAGTAGCCAAGCTGTTAAACACCATCTTTGAGCCAATGTCTGTTTTTCTTGCAGACTACATTTTTTGCTAGGAAGTAATTGACCAGGTGAAGTGATTAAAACTCTGCTTATTGGGAAGATTTCTCTTTACTGTTTTCTTTCGCGGTAACCTTGGAAGAAGGATGCCATAGTTCATTTATAGTTTATTTTTAATTTGCACTCACATGGCAATTCCTACTGTGTGCACTGAGGGAGAGGTGCTGGTGCAGTGAATGGTGGGAGATGAAAGTGGTTTGGGCCACGTGTCCATGCAGCTTTCTTGTTCCTTATATCTTGTGTCTAATTCCTTATGTACAACTCCTATCTTGATGAATAGCTGCTGGGTCTCCCTGGCCTTAAGACTTCACAGGTTTGGCATTGTCCAACTCTTAAGGAATAGTTTTGTTTGCATCAGTTTCTCAAAGTCTGACTTGATAGAAATGTTCAATTTCTGCCAAGACTTAGAAGCAGACCAAGTACTATAAATGGTGACTACTCTGATGCAGATGGGCTGGTCTTGCTAGAGAATACTTGGGTTCTGCATTGTGATTCTCATCCTGGGATTTGCTGTAATTTCCATGGGACACCTTTTTTCACCACAGATACCTGAAACCATATTTGCTGCCAGATTCTCCGGCCAAGTGGCAGGGCCGTTTGCACCACAGAATCTGAAGAGGACAACTAGGTATGTGCCTTTTTTTCCAAGGTAGAAAGGGGTTTATGTAATAATTTTTCCTTTACTTTGCAATGGATTTCTGGGTATGTCCAAGACCACTGGGACCCTGAAACTTCACCAAAGCAGTGTATTCTTGAACCATCATATATTTTATCTTGCATATGTTCTGGAGGGCATATGTCTATTCCCAGATAGTCCTTGTTTGCCTGTGACGTTTAGCTACCTCTTCCTCATCCCAGCTGACTGGTCTTCTGTCTTTGCCATAGGGGACCAATGTAACATTCTGAAGAATGTAAAGACATGTTGCAAAATGTGTTTCCATATATTTTTTCACTCAAATAATGTTTTTTGAAATATTTGTAAAACATACAAATTATTCAAATCACTTTGTTCTACTTAAAATTTTTTGTAGTTTAATTGACTTTCATTGAAATGGAAATTCTTTTGAATAGAGTTTATTGAAGTTAGCAGGAACTGTGGTTAGTAGTACCATTCATCAACCCTACAAGAGCCCCAGACTTTAAAGCTTCCTTGGCAAGAACCTACGCAATAGGAGTGAGGTGTTTGCATGACCAAGAGGATGGCTGGGTCAGAGATCTTAAGATTTCCAACCCAAAGGGCCCTCCCTGGGTGCATGTTTTTCTAGAGGCCTTGTGGAACCCTCCCCTGAAGATGTTGTTCTAAGCTTCACTCTCTTTTTTGTCCCTTGACAGGATCAAAGAATAAATCTTTTCTTTCAAATAGAATTGCTCTAAACAGAAAAAATACTTGTTTTTTTTTTTTTTTTTTTTTTTTTTAATCTTCAGTTGGGGTTAAAAAAACTACTTACATAAAATGGTATAGGAAAAACCTATTCCAGAAGTTTCCCTTCTCCTTGGTTAGGAACAGATTAATGTGCAGGGCTTAACCCCACTTCCAGGATCCAGAGGCTCCTTCACTCTATGCAGTGTTTTCCCAGAGAAAATAAACACGGATTCTGACCTCGTGTCCATGAAATAGGAATAGAAAGGCATTAGTGTCACTGTGTGTGGATTGACACACATTTTATATGCATGTATATGTATGTATGTATTATAATTATTTGCATTGCTTGGAAATTTAAATATCAAGTGTTATAATTATATGGAAAGCTTTAAATCCTGAGCTGGCCCATTGGTGTTGTTCTGTCTTGCAGAAGCACGCACATGAGCATTAATAAATATACTTCCATGTTTATGATGAGAATGCTGATTGAGGAAGATATGCTTCAGATTTTTTGCTACCCTCTCTAGAAGGTATAATTATAGCAGACAAAAAGCTCTGTTTGGAAGAATGAGATGTACTCCTTGTAACTTGCAACCAAACTATGTAATTATCCTCACAGTTATTTAAATTTAAGAATTTGTTCCCTTGAAGCCTGAAACCCATCTGTGCCTGAGTCTCATTTTCCTGATGTTAAATGTCATAGCGCTCAATATTGGCATCTTACGCTGCGGGAGCTATATTCACATTATACAAGTTTGCATTTGCTGTGAACGTAAAACCAGTGTTTACACACCTTGAGTTTTCCTGCACTTGGCTCCTCCCAGTTCTCACAGGTTCACCCAGAAAATTCACCTCCTCTGCCTGTTCCCCAGTCCCACTTCCTGAGATTTTACTCCTAAAGTGACCTGAAGACCGACTGGGCTAAACTGTAAGCAGAAGATAAACATCAAGATGTGATATGACATTATTATTATTATTATTATTTTTTATTATTATTATAGATAAAAATATGCACCATAGATGTGGCCCAACCCATCACCCTCCCTCGACCCAAACCTCCCCCCTCTCTTCCCCTTCCTTGGTCCTTTCCTCATAGTCTTGTGGTATAGTTGGGTTATAGCCTTCATGTGAAAGCTATAGTTTACCTTCATAGTAGGGCTGAGTACATTGGGTACTTTTTCTTCCATTCCTGGGATACTTTGCTAAGGA